>BLSH010453458.1:390079-411658 GCA_018402905.1 Glandirana rugosa
CGTGGTTCACTCAAATTAATGGTGGAATTAGTCGGTGTCTTGGACACATTAAGTCAACACAAGCCCAAATTTCCCTACTCCAACGTTGAGATGACATGTCACCACAATAGAGTAAATACCTTAGTGACGTCAAATCCCAACGGTGTAGTAGGGAAATTAGGTCCTGTGTATACTTAATGTGTCCAAGACTCCGATTAAATTAAATCTGTTCCGTGGTTCACTCAAATTAATGGTGGAATTAGTCGGTGTCTTGGATACGTTAATTATACACAGGACCTAATTGGTGTTGTCATGGACCGTGCTTTTGGGGGAAGGACAGGTCCGGTAAAACCGTGTTGCATGACTGAGTAATTGTCATTCAAAATGTGATAGCGCTGAAAGCTGAAAAATGGCCTGGACAGGAAGGGGGTTTTCGTGCCAGGTACTGTTGTGGTTAATCCAGGACACATATTAATTGCATAGGTTCTGTGGCTGATTAAGGTGGTAATTAAACTCACTTGGTGCCTTGTCTAAATTAAATTAGCCTCAGAACCTGTGTAATTCATATGTGTCCTGGATTAAAGGGATGATGTGGCAACCCTAAACTGCAGTGATTCCATAAATGAGATAACACCACTGTACAGTAGAGTTGCAACCTCATCCCTTTAAACCCGAACACAACTGAATTACACAGGTTCTGTGGCTGATTAAGGTGGTAATTAAACTCACTTGGTGCCTCATCTACATTCAATTAGCCTCAGAACCTGTGCAATTCATATGTGTTCGGGTTTAAAGGGATGAGGTGGCAACCCTACTGTACAGGTAATCCCCTAGTTACAAACATCCAACTTACAAACGACTCCTACTTACAAGCGGAGGGAGACAACAGGAAGTGAGAGGAAATCTACCACTAGGAAGGGAAATTCACTCCTGTAAGAGTTATCATGGGAAAAAGGTGTCTCCACTGGTGCTTTATCACCAATCCTTGTTTCCACAACAACCCAAAATTTTCAAAATCAAATTATTAATGGGACAGTAAGTGAGGTGAAATATTCTGAACAGAAACATAGACAGCAAAACAAACATTCAAACAAGTCAATCCTATTCTATGCTATCCAAAAAGCTTTAAAATAGTTGTTTTTTTTGGCTGAAGCTACACTTGTACCTGTTCCGACTTACAAACAAATTCAACTTAAGAACAAACCTACAGACCCTATCTTGTTTGTAACCCAGGGACCGCCTGTACATGTTTTTGCAGCATAAGCTGCAGCCATGCATATTGCGGTTATAACTATTTCTATACTTTTACTTTTGCAAACACCCCACCCCCTGTCATTCTCATCCTCCTCTTCATCACACCTGGACATCCAATGCAACCTTGCTAAAACCCCACCCCATGTTATCCTCATCCTCATAACACCTGGCCATCCTCTGAAACATGCATAAAACCCCACCCCCTGTCATCCTCATCCTCCTATTCATCACACCTGGACATCCAATGCAACCTTGCTAAAACACCACCCCCTGCCATCCTCATCCTCCCGTTCATCACACCTGGCCATCCGCTGCAAACATGCATAAAACCCCAGCCCCTGCCATCCTCATCCTCATCTTCACAACACCTGGACATCCACTGCAAACATGCATAAAATACCACCCCCTATCATCCTCATCCTCCTGTTCATCACACCTGGACATCCAATGCAACCTACGTCCATCCCTCACCACTGAGGAAAGACACTGACGCTTCTCCCAGAACTTGTGCCTCTATTGTGGGGAACCGGGACACGCAGTCAGAGTCTGCCTCACCAAGCACGGTAAGTGTCCTTCTACTACCAGGGTTGAAATGCCTATCAAGCTGGGTCATGCTTCTTACCTTGTTCTGTCCCACTCTCTGCAGCTTCCCGGAGGTAATATCCGGGTCCCAGCAATCATTGACTCCTGTGCTTGTAGGTGCTTCGTGGATCAAGCCTTCGCAGCACTGCACCCAATCCCTCTGCAACCAAAGACCCCCAAAATGATAATCCGCCTGGCCGATCCATCATTAAGTCCAGGACCCACGAGACCACTCCGTTACTTACCGAGACTCTGGATGGTCACCAGGAATTACTGCTTTTGGATTCCATTGCTTCCACTCTCTTCCCCATCATCTTAGGCCTACCCTGGCTTCGGGCTCACAGTCCCAGTATTGACTGGTCCACAGGAGCCATCAAATTCAGGTCTTCCTACTGCCTCAAGCATTGCCTGAAACAAGGGGGAAATGCAGCATCCCCATTGCTTTGTTTGGACTCTGACCCTGACTCAGATACCCGCTTGTCTGTCCCATCCGTGTACCACAACTTTCTAGATGTCTTTAGTAAGAAAGGAGCTGAAAAACTGCCCCCTATGACTGCCCCATCGAACTCTTGCCTGGGGCAGAAGTACCTTTCGGAAGGATCTACCCACTATCAGAACCTAAACTAGCGGCCCTCAAGGCCTATCTTGATGACAACCTTGAAAAGGGGTTCATCCGACCCTCCACGTCTCCTGCAGGAGCTGGAATTTTCTTTGTCGAAAAAAAGGACCACTCTTTACGGCCATGCATTGACTACAGGGAACTCAACCAGATTACGGTTAAGATCCGTTATCCCCTGCCTCTAGTCCCAGAATTATTCCAAAGATTGGGGTCGGCAACTATGTTCACCAAACTTGATCTTCGCAGGGCTTACAATCTTGTCCGCATCAGCAAAGGTGACAAATGGAAAACAGCATTCCGCACTCGCTTCGGACACTATGCGTATTTAGTCTTGCCCTTTGGACTGTGTAATGCCCCCGCGACATTCCAGCATATTGTAAATTATGTATTCCGGGACTATTTAGACCTGTCATAATCTATCTGGATGACATTTTAATCTTCTCTTCCTCCCTTGATGAGCACCGCAGGCACGTCACTAAGGTCTTGAGTCGCCTTCGGCAACATGGGCTGTACGCCAAGGCGGAAAAATGTGCTTTTGATCAACCCAGGATCCAATTCCTAGGACTGGTTATTTCTGTCACGGGCATCCACATGGATCCTCAAAAAGTTTCCACCATTCTGGACTGGCCAGCACCAACAGACAGGAAAGGGGTCCAACGATTCGTGGGTTTTGCCAACTTTTTACAGAAAATTTATTAAAGGCTTTTCTGCTATCATCACCCCGATCACACAGCTGACGAAGCAGAACTCTCGGTTCTGTTGGTCCACCGAAGCTCAAGCTACCTTCCAGACACTCAAATCCTTGTTCACTTCTGCACCCATTCTGAAGCATCCTAACCCTGCCTTGCCCTACGTCCTACAAGTGGACACTTCAGAGACTGCTGTGGGAGCTGTTCTTTCCCAACGAAAAGGCGCCAAGGACTTGCTCCACCCAGTAGCTTTCTTCTGAACAAGTTATCCGCACCCGAGAAGAATTATGATGTGGGAGACAGGGAGCTATTGGCCATCAAATTGGCCTTGGAAGAATGGCGGTACTTGCTTGAAGGGGCCACGGACCCCATCCTTATTTATACTGATCACAAGGATCCTGGAGTACCTGAGGACGGCCAAGAGGCTGAGACCTTTCGGGGCTCGCAAGATGGCTGAATTGCTTTCCCGTTCCTTCTGGTGGCCGAGAGCTGAGGAGGATTGTAGGAGGTACGTCAGCTCTTGTCCCATCTGTGCTCAAAACAAAACAGACAAAGCTAAAGCTTGGGGCCTCTTGAACCCGCTCCCTGTACCTGAACACCCGTGGTCTCAATTAGCCATGGACTTTATCGTGGAGCTGCCCCCTTCTGAGGGATACTCCACTAACTTTGTGGTCGTTGACCGTATGACCAAAATGGCTGATTTTCTGCCCATGAAGCGCACTCCCACGGCTGCCGAAACTGCAGACATCTTCATTAAAGAAATAGTCTGGCTTCATTTCATGGAGTCCCCAGCAATATTGTATCAGATGGTGGGGTCCAATTCACCTCCAGATCCTGGAAGGCCCTGTGCTCAGCATTAGAAATTGAATTATCCTTCTCATCTGCTTACCACCCCCAGACCAACAGCCAAACTGAGAGAATGAATCAGACTTTGGAACAGTACCTTCGCTGCTTTTCTTCATTCTCTCAGAACGACTGGGTTGCACTGTTGCCACTGGCCGAGTTTGTGTACAATAATGCCATCCACTCGGCCACCAAGCAGTCCCCATTCTGGGCTAACTATGGGTTCCATCCCACATTCCTCCCTGACCTGACCCCTGAAAGCATGGTTCCAGCGGCACAGGAAGTCACAAGTTTCTTTGAAACAAACAACAAACTTTTGCAGGACACCCTGTATAGGACTCAGGAACGGAACAAGGAGGCCTTCGACAAGAGAGGGCCGGGGGAATTGGAACTACAGCTGGGCAACCAAGTCTGGCTTTCCACCAGGAATTGGCTTGTCCCTCAAAAAAGTTTGGACCTAGATTCATTGGACCGCTCCCGATTAAGAGGAATATTAATAGGGTGGCATTTGAACTGGATCTTCCCCCTTTGTTATGTATCCACCCAGTCTTCCATACATCCCTGTTAAAACCGGCTGTCCCAGACCCCTTTCCGGGATGAAAGGTGGATCCACCTGAACCAATTCTGGTAAATGGAGAGGAGTTCGAGGTGGAAGCCATCTTGGATTGTCGGAAGAGGGCTGGGGGTCACTCAGTATCTGGTAAAGTGGAAGGGTTATGGACCCGAAGAAAGTTTTTGGGAACCAGACACAAACATTCATGTAGCAGAACTAATTCAAGCCTTCAGAAGGAACCGCCAGGAAGGCATCCGGAGGCTACCCCTTGGGGGGGGCAATATCAGGAAACAACCGTTGCCCCTGGAAATCAGGTCTGGAAGCCTGTGTGAGGGTGCATGTAGCGTGTGCGCATGCGTATGCACCGGCATTGGCGCCAAATGGCCCATTTAAGCAGACAGCACCCTGCAACCAGTGCTGTCCGTTCTACAGTGTCTAGTGTACCTGTGAGCCCCAGCTCTGTTCCTGTTTGCTTGTTCCTGTTTCCTTAGGACCTGGCTTGACCTGACCTGCTTGATATCTGCCTGCACCAACGACCATTCTCCTCTCTGATCCCTTGTACCTCTGCTGCCCGCCTGATTACGAACTCTGCTTGGACCTGACCATTCTTCTGCCTACTCCTTTGTACCGCACCGCCCGCCAGTTGCCGACTTAGCCTGTACAGCCTTCCTTCATATCTGCACGAGGGACCTCGTGCTATCCTGTCTGCTCTACCAGGGGTCCCCGAATCAGGTGCACAAGAGTGGTTGTTCCCTGCATAAGACAAACTCCACCACCATGTATATGACATAAGCTCACCTAAACTCGCCTAAACTTTGTACAAAATGTTCTCAACTGCCGTATTTTATGCCACGTTTTTCCAGCGCAGACGTTTGCGCTGTCAACCCTGGATATATTGCAAGCTGTCTGCAAAGTTAGGACTAAGGTTAGGACTAGCATTGGCTTTGTTTGATACCTTTATTCAATAAATAATTCAATTTGACCTTTCCGTGTCATGAACTTTTGTACTGAGTGCTCCTCAATACCTACCCCAGTGTTTTGCCATCCACTGAGTGCTCTCTGAGAGACCATCAGGGAGGCAGCAGACCAAGAACAAGGTCCATCTACACAGCATCTTCACTGGACATCAGCCCCTGTGAAGGAGGACTGAATCCTACAATATATCCAATAATATCAATACCTCACCCCTATTAGGCCAGCACCTACAAATAACGGCTACAAATCTGCTATAATGCAAATGACCCAGAGAGCAAGGATAACATGCCAAGAATGTGTGGCAGTGTTGAATTGTACTGTAAGTCTGTTAACTTGCTGCACATTTTCACTGGCAAGTTGTAAGTGCAGAGCACTTGAAGCACAAGTTCTAGTTGACACTTTTCTAATTTGTAGCAAATTTGCTTGGCAAGTCTCTAGCAAGAGCAAAGTTACAGTGGTCAGTCTACAGCAAGAGCTCTGCAAGTCTACAGCATTAAAATTCAGCCACAGTGACCCCTGTGGTGGGATGACAATTGCACAACATAACTAAACCAGAACTTGCAGCAGACCTGCAAAATGTTTCCAAAAAAAGTTGATCTGGAGTCATGCAATGCGAACTTGCTGCAATTGTGCAACAAACTTGTGAAGCCTGGCAAGTCTAGCAATAGCTTAGCAAGTCATTTACAAAATCGCAGGACACTTGCTTGCTATCTGGAGATTTCAGACAAATACTCTTCAGCCGTTAAAGTGGTTATAAAGCTCAGATATGAAAAAATTAACAAAGCACATTTCTCTACAGTGTGTACTAACCTGAATACAAAGCACCAAGTCTGGTCCCTCTCTGATCTCTCCCCTCTCTGCATTAACCACTTGCCGACCGCCGATCGGCATTTGACGGCGGCAAAGTGGCTCTGTAAGGCAAAACGCCGTCATACGACGGCGGCTGCCATATCGCGCACAGTGAGCGCGCGCCGCCGGAGGCGCGTCCGCGCGCTCACTGTGTCCGGGGAGGGCCAGGGAGCGGGTGCGGCAGAGTCGATCTCCGCCGGCCACCCGCGATGCCCCCCCCAGAGTGAAAGAACGGAGGTCCGTGTAAGTAAACACGGACCTCCGTTCTGTGAGAGGGGGAAGGGCTGTGATCACAGCCTTCCTCTACACGGAAGGTGTGATCGCTTCCCTTCCCCAGCTAGGGCAGTCCCCCCCACAGTTAGAACACGCCCAAGGAACATAGTTAACCCTTAGAGCGCCCCCTGCAGGTTAACCCCTTCACTGCCAATGGCATTTACACAGTAATCAGTGCATTTTTATAGCACTGATCGCTGTATAAATGCCAATGGTCCCAAAAAAATGTCAAAATGTTCCAACATGTCCGTTGAAATATCGCAGTACCGCTAAAAATCGCAGATCGCCGCCATTACTAGTAAAAAAAAAAATAAAAATAAAAACCCCAAAAATGAATTCTCATCATCCGTAAACGCGACCACTTTTGCGCAAACCAATCAATAAACGCCAATTGCGATTTTTTTTATCACAAATATGAGGAAGAATATAAATCGGCCAAAACTGATGAAAAAAAATGTTTTTTTAGATTTTTTTTTTTGGATTTGTATTCTAGCAAAAAGTAAGAAATTTGGGTTTTTTTGCAGCATTGTCTCTCTTCTTTTGTTTATAGCGGCGATCAGAAATGACGCAGCGGTGATCAAATACCACCAAAAGAAAGCTCTATTTGTGGGGAAAAAAGGACGCAAATTTCATTTGGGTACAAAGTCGCACGACCGCGCAATTGTCAGTTAAAGCGACGCAGCGCCGAATCGCAAAAAGGGCTCCGGTCCTAAAGTGTGAAATCCTTCCGGGGCTGAAGTGGTTAATCACTTAACTTTAAGCCGACACCTCAAGAAGACAGCACCTCACTTCTGCTTCCCAGCACAAAGCAGGTGACTCATACCCTCAGCTCTATGTTTCCTGGAGCCTGTGAATAGGGTGTGTGTCCCTTTCCTCCAATCAGCTCTCATATTAGACACAACTTTGTGCTCTAATCTCTCTAGTCTGCAGTGTGTGTAATGTCAGATCTCCACCCCCTGCAGTGACTGCTGAGGAAATTACTTTAATATCTGTGTTCTAGAAGGCTGTAAAAGACAGGTGGCTGCAGATAAGCAAGTATAACTTATGAAACGTATAACTTATGTTTCATCTCTGTGTATCGCCTGAGGCTAGTCACTTTACTGGGTATACGATAGGGTATACAACCACTTTGGATTATGAATTGGATTTTTCCCTAGTATTTTACTTCTGAGAAAATATATCAAAAGCAAGGTCTAATGGGCTCGGCAAGAAATCTGTGAGCTTTCTTCTAGTACTGGACTTTTTAGGATCAGTGTATACAGAACCTAGTTAACTAACTCATTCTAGAGCAAATTTACTGCAGTACTTCTCAACTTTAGATAGATTAGCTCTTTTCTAGGAACAAGAAACATTGAACATATGCTTGCTGAAAACTAAAAAAATAGAATCCGTGTAAAATGTTCATATCAAATGTCTGTATACAGAATACATTCTCTGAATGCACAACACATCGAACCTTGAAGCAAATGGGCTACAGCAGCAGGAGACCACACCGGGTGCCACACCTGTCAGCTAAGAACAGGAAACTGAGGCTATAATTCACACAGGCTCATAGAAGATTGGAAACGGGTTGCCTGGTCTGATGAGTCTTGATTTCAGCTGCGACATTCAGGTGGTAGGGTCAAAGTTTGGTGTAAGCAACATGAAATCATGGATCCATCCTGCCTTGTATCAATGGTTCAGGCCGGTGGTGGTGTAATGGTGTGGGGAATATTTTCTTGGCACACTATGGGCCCCTTAGTACCAATTGAGCATTGTTTAAATGCCACAGCCTACCTGAGTATTGTTGTTGACCATGTCCATCGCTTTATGACTACAGTGTGCCCATCTTCTGATGGCTCCTTCTAGCAGGATAATGCACCATGTCACAAAGCTCAAATCATCTCAAACTGGTTTCTTGAACATGAAAATGAGTTGGGATGGAAGATGCGCATCATGGAGGTGCAGCTGACAAATCTGCAGCAACTGCCTGATTCTATCATGTCAATATGGACCAAAATCTCTTAAGAATGTTTCCAACACCTTGTTGAATCTATGCCACAAAGAATTATGGCAGTTCTGAAGGCAAAAGGGGTTCCAACCCATTATTAGCAAGTTATACCTAATACATGCATATAATAAACGCATATATGGGCAGTCAGAGAAGTAGAGAAGTGTAGTTCTTTAAGAATTACATGTGATAGTTGTGGTAGTTTGAGTACGCAGAAAGGGCAGCAGAGAATCTGAATATATTTGGGAGTCTGGGAGCTTATCCACACAGATGGATGGATTTTGACATACCTGAATAATGCCATTTGCAGTTCTTAATATTCAAGTTAGAAGGGCAATAATTACAGTGTACTATAGAGAGGGGTATGACTCATGGCCTAAGAAGATTTTTGGTGTGGTTGATTAAAGACACACAGGCAGGTCAGGACATTTTTCACAATGCACAGCAGGAAATTTTCCTGCTAACTGCACCTAGATTGGGGGTTCATGGGCCACAGTGAGGAACATTTACTGATAAATGAACAAGATGAACAGAGATAATTTGTGGTGTCTGATCTTAAGAAGTAGCGTTAGTTGACCATGAGTTTTGTAGGAAAGGTTAACATTAAATGAGTACATGGGCTATTTAAATATGCTATGAATACATTCAGTGCTCCTACTGTGTCCATTTTCTTCAAGCCAGCTTGCTCTAATCTAAATGAAAGGCTTAGCAATTGAATGTGCTTTCCAGAATTAGCTGTATATTACTGCAGCTGGGTTCACTATTTAAATAAGTCAGTCATTATTCTTAGCGTTCAATGGATTACATGCTCCCATAATCTGTAGTGTCCTCTAAAATCAAAAGAAATGTCTGGGAATAATCAATTTGCCTTATTTTTTGCCAATAGCGGGTAACACTATCCAAGAGCATAAAGGAATAATTTAACATAGCAAGAGAAAAAAAGAAATCTGCAATGTTCATCTGGAATTGTGTTCATTATTATCAGAGGAATGGGAAAAATACTTAAACTTTGTTTTTCAAAACTACAGTACACTGTATACTATATATACGTATGCAGAGAAGGTGTAGCAACATTCTGGACTACAAAACCTATTCCACTGGTTACTTTATTTTAGACAGCATTCTTTCTTAAAACTGAATTCTGGGATTTAAAAAAATATATCCTTACAGGGAGAACCCCCAGCACTGAAAGGTTTGATTTGCTGGTTAAGTCTAGGGGAGGAATAGGCTATAATACTTACCTAATTCCTGTCTCCTTTTCTCTTTTTTTACGGGGTCTAGCTGTCTTTATGTACAATGCAGGTCCTGCTTTGTATGTGATGACAACAGAGGGCAACCACCAGCTGAAGCACTGAAGGAAAGAGGCTTTGGGGCACTGGTCACAAAGTGTGGTTAAAATCCTGCCAGAGTGAGTCATAAGGTAAGTATAATAGCTTATTTCTCTAGAGTTAATGAGCATTTAATCCTTGAAGTTCAGGCGTCACACTAACCTACTCTGCTCCAGCGCCAGGTCTTCTCAGAACCCCAATACTCATGTGCTCCCAGCACTACTTCCGGTGACTCTCATTCCTGTTTTCTGTGCTACCTGCTCAGTTGAATCAGGGGACCACAGCCTGGAAACTGTCAGCAGCAAATTGATCACTCCTTGCAGGGTGCCCTGGTGAATACCAGGGAGCTCCTTAGACCCTGCAACTTGGCCCTTCTAAGGGTTCTCACCACTGCTGAATGTGCTGGCAATCTGATTCCTATACCTCCTGAATCCTAGGAGTATCCTGTATCCAATGTTACCCACTTTGAGGCCCAAGCTACCAATGTCCCTTGGTGACCCTCGGGGTACCAATATACAACCCCAATTCCAAAAAGGTTGGGGCGCTGTGTAAAATCCACATAAAAACAGCATGCAAGGATTTGCAAATCTTATAAACCCATATTTTTTCACAACAGAAAATAGAAAACATATCAAATGTTTAAACTGAGATAATGTGCCTTTTTAAGAAAAAAAGGTACTTTTGAAATTTATGGCAGCAACACGTCTCAAAAAAATTTGGAAAGGGCAACATAAAGCTGGCAAAGTAAATGGTACTAACATGGAAGAGCGGGAAGAACATTTTGCAACTAATTAGGTTAATTGGCAACAGGTCAGTAATATGACAGCACTGATTATAACCACTAAATGAACAATCTACAAAACCTTATGTGAAAAAACATTCCCCACAAAATATGGAGTTTCTGGCTATACTCCTACACGAGGGACATATGTTTCCCTAAACATCTAAGGATGGTTAAAAGCTTCCTAATGACATGCTGAGTGGACTCAAGTAAATTTGTTTGGCATGTGCCATGATACATCTGATACTGTACTTTATGTAAATCATATACAATAAAAACAATTTATAAATCTCCTACATATAATTATCTCTGTGTGGATCATTTCTCCAGTTCTGCTGTTTGCCTGTTTTGTCTCCCTGTGGGGTTTGGCCTGACCCTCCCTGTACCCAGACCTATCCAGTGAAGCACATATATGTTCCACTACTAAACTCCTGATGAAGGTGACCAAAGTCCAAGAAACGTTTCCAATTTGTGTAGAAACTAAACATAAAAGCCATACTGCTCAGACATATCACTGGATACAAGTTTGTATATTTCAACTTGGATGATTTTGGAAAAAGGTCTATGTACTGACGAACACAATCCTTTTAATAAAAAATGTTTGTTGTTTTTTAAAAAAATGTACTTTTGTAATAAGGTTCATATTTTTTAATTATATATTGACTTGTGCTGTTAAAATCCTGTCATACCTAAGGTTTTTCCTTTTTAACCTTTCTTGAACTCTAAATTTGAACTAGGGATGTGGAACTTAAAGGCCAACCAAACAGTCTATCCAATGGTGTATAATTCTTAAATTTCCCTTCACCATGTGATAATACAGGAAAATAATCTTCAACAAGTGCCCTCCACCACACTCCACCTACCGAAGTACATGCCTAACAAAGAAAATTAGGCAAACATAGTTCAGATGATTCCCTGATTGTATGATTGGGTTGCAGTGCCATAACCATGCATGTGTGTGTCCAGATGATTCCAAGATCAAAACAATGGCAGCCCAGGCTTTCCCCTTAGGACACAGCTTTCTTCTCTTCCAGCAATTAGTCTCTCAGGACATGCATGGATATAAAAAAAAAACGAATAATGTAAAACTTCCAAGCATACTTTATTGAACCAAACCAAATCTTGTTAACCAGCATACAGCATAAAATAAACACAGATTCAGCTAAGCAGAGTACATCCCCCGCCGCTGGCTGCCCCAGCCTTCACAGCTGAACACAAACAAGATCCACAGATAGAAACACTGCAAAAGCAAATCTCAGCTCCCAGCATTAGGCTCCCCTCCCTATACACAATTCTTCAATGCTGACTTTTTCAAGGGGGATGCCCAACATTGGAAATACCGCCTGGAAATACTCTCAGCCAATCCCTGCTGGATGGATCCTTAGAACTAGCCCCTGCTGGATGGATCCCTGGAGCCAGAAACTCACACAAACCAGCTCCAAGGGCAAAGATCTCACGAAGGGCACTTAAAAGACTGTATCCCTCAATAGTAAACAAACTAAAACTTTGCAGCAAAACCATTTCAATTGTATACAAGATCACTAACTCATCAAATGCTGATCCACTGAAAAGCTATGTAACATAATGAACTTGTAAACCCTTGTAGCTAAACAGTATCAGTTGTACGCAAGCTCATTAGCACATCAAATGCTGATCCACTAAATATCAATGTAGCATTATAAACATACATATATAATGCATAAGAGGCATGATGTGTAATTAAACCATATATAATCCATAAAAAAGGTCTAAAATTAATACACATATATTGCACCCCGATTAAAATATTGTAACAAAGTAAAATAAATATTAAAATATAAAAAAATAATGAATGAATTATACATATTCACACATATAATATAACTATGGTAAAAAGACACATCATAAAATGTGTATATAACATAAAACCCATAAAAAAAACAATGACCAACAATAATAAACACAATCTAAACCCTCACAAAAATTTAATTAAGCATCCCTAATAAAACAACTGATGTTTGTAGGTTATACATTAATTTTGTTTTTTTGTTTCTTTTTGAGTAATGGACCTCACCCTATTGATGCCCCTCCAATGGTGTTTCGCAATTTGAACACCCCAAAACTGAAGGGAAGTGGTGTTCCTACCACGAACCTCCCTTTAATGCAGAAACAAACTATCATTTTTATAACCTACTTCTACATTGTGTATGTGCTCAGAAATTCTGTATGTCTATGTGTAAAATTACAAGATATAAAATGCTGAATCTCATAGCTTTGGCCTATTTGTGTGGACGAGAAGGTTTTTCTCCTTTTCAGATTTGATTGATTATTCCTACAACCTATACATTGTCCATACACACAAAACCATCCACATCCAAAATGATTAGATTTCTTTTAGGTGGATCAACCACCCTACGTATCAATTTATCCCCAATTTCTCCGACCTCCTAGAGATGAGCACTGGAGCGCTGGGCAAAATAGGTCCTAAAACATCATCGTTCAACAAAACATGCCAATATTAAATACATTTTCAATATCCTTATATTGGGCTTAAACTCAGTAATAAAACTATTCCTAAATTTTAAACACAAACTCTCGTGCCAAGGGTAGCTTGACTAAGTAGCAGCTGCTGTCTTAACCTTAAATGGGTGTATATAGCAAACTAGAGCCCTCTCTCCATATCTTCAAATCAAGAAAAATAATTATTTCCATTTAATTCATCCAAAAAAATCACAAAGTTCAAATTCCGCGCATAATCCCCTCTCCACCAAATGATTTGGACCAGTGCACAAAGCAAAGCCCATAAAGACATAGATGAGCGAGTTTGGGGTGAAAGAACTTGACTGGCCTGACCGCAATCCGATAGTACACCTTTTTGATAAATTAGAGCGGAGACTGCGAGCCAGGCCTTCTCATTCAACATCAGTGCCTGACCTCACAAATGCGCTTCTGGAAGAATGGTCAAACATTCCCATAGGCACACTTCTAAACCTTGTGGACAGCCTTCCCAGAAGAGTTGAAGCTGTTATAGCTGCAAAGGGTGGGGCAACATAATTATGAACCCTATGGACTAAGACTGGGATGCCATTAAAGATCATGTGCATGTAAAGGCAGGTGTCCCAATACTTTTGACAATATAGTGTATATATAATTTTATTTATTTATTTTTGCATGCTTTATTTCACAATAATTTTTCACATAAGGATTTATAGATTGTTCATTTATTGGTTATAATATGTTGATATTTATATTGGTTGTTGTTCTGTTGATATTGATATTGGTTGTTGTTCTGTTGATATATTTATATCTCTATATTTATATATAGCTGCTGATTAGTATTGTTTTCTACACTTTTACATTTTACATTGGGGTGATCTTTTATTTTAGCGTTGAAGGGTTTTGTTCATTTTGCTCATATCAGAATGACCTGGCTGAGTATAAAAAGAGTATCTTAGAGTTTCAGAGTGTCTGTAGAAGTATGGATGGGCAGAGATTCAGCAATCTGTGAAAAAATGCGTCTAAAAATTGTCGAACAATTTCAAATTAATGTTCCTCAACGTAAAATTGCAAAGACTTTAAATATATTATCATCTACACTATATACAGTATCTCACAAAAGTGAGTACACTCCTCACATTTTTGTAAATATTTTATTATATCTTTTCATGTGCCAACACTGAAGAAATTACACTTTGCTACAATGTAAAGTAGTGAGTGTACAGCTTGTATAATAGTGTAAATTTTCCCCTCTGTCCCCTCAAAATAACTCACAGCCATTAAAGTCGAAACCACTGGCAACAAAAGTGAGTACACCCCTGAGTGAAAATGTCCAAATTGGGCCCAAAGTGTCAATATTTTGTTTGGCCACCATTATTTTCCAGCATTGCCTTAACCCTCTTGGGCATGGAGTTTACCAGAGCTTCACAGGTTGCCACTGGAGTCCTCTTCTACTCCTCCATGACAACATTACGGAGCCGGTGGATATTAGAGACCTTGCGCTCATCCACCTTCCGTTTGAGGATGCCCCACAGATGCTCAATAGGGTTTAGGTCTGGAGACATGCTTGGCCAGTCCATCACCTTTTACCCTCAGCTTCTTTAGCAAGGCAGTGGTCGTCTTGGAGGTGTGTTTTGGGTTCATTATTATGTTGAAATACTGCCCTGCAGCCCAGTCTCCAAAGGGAGGGGATCATACTCTGCTTCAATATGTCACAGTACATGTTGGCATTCATGGTTCCCTCAATGAACTGTAGCTCCCCAGTCCCAGAAGCACTCATGAAGCCGCAGACCATGACACTCCCACCACCATGCTTGACTGTAGGCAAGACACACTTGTGATGTAGAAACCAGCGCCTACCCTAGCTTCAAACTAATAAATTAACATAGAAACACACCAAGTAAGATAATGTGCTGGAAGTGAATAGATATAACCTGTGCGGTCTCTGAATATGTGGAGAGGGGGCTGCTGTACTCAGGAAATTCCTGCTAGAAAGGGAGAGGGGGCTGCTGTACTCAGGAGATTCCTGCTAGAGCATCATCACGTCCGTGATGACGCTCAATTAACGAGCAAAACACTTCCGGTCCGTCACAGGCAACTCGCGTCACTTCCGGTTCTCGCGGTGGTTCTCACTGGAACGCACGCCATCGCTGTTAAGATTGTCAGGATTGTTTACCACACATGCTGAAGACCTAGTTGGGTTCTGTAAGTATGATTTGTATACTTGCGCAATAAAAGATCTATCGTACAGTACACACTATGGTTTTCCTTATCTCTATTTCCTGAGTGCCCTTGGATACCGTATCAGTGAAAGGATTAATATCATTGAGATCTTTTTGACGTCCGGGATCTTGAGCCCCCACCAGAATCTGGCCTTTGTTGACCCACTGACTGAAAAGCAGTGGTCCACGTCCTCTGGTGAGTGCGGGCACAAAGGGGGTCACCATCCAATGTGTGTCACTTCACTGCACATTTATTGATTGTTGGAGCACGGATTTGCACTTTATCTACAGCACTCATCACTTTGAAGCACTTATAATTAAGGACTAGCCTATTGACTTATGATCTTTGGGACTGGTGGTCTTTCCGTTGTTTTTTGACTTCAGGACAGGTTGTTAACCTGAGTAAAGCAGTCCCCAGTCGTGTATTTTATATCAGTCATTGGTTATCATACACATTTATTTTTATATTATGTGATTTATTTATTGATTGTTCACAATGTTATTTTGCATTATTCGTTCTAGATATATTTTATTATATACCTTTTTAGTGTGATTTACTTTTAGAGGGACGGGCGCTGATTTATATTTTAAAAGACACACTTGTCTTTGTACTCCTGAACTGGTTGCTGCCACACACGCTTGACACCATCTGAACTAAAAAAGTTTATCTTGGTCTCATCAGACCACAGGACATGGTTCCAGTAATCCATGTCCTTAGTCTGCTTGTCTTCAGCAAACAGTTTGCAGGTTTTCTTGTGCATCATCTTCTGGGACCACAGCCATGCAGACCAGTTTGATGCAGTGTGCGGCGTATGGCCTGAGCACTGACAGGCTGACCCCCCCACCCCTTCAAACTGTGCAGCAATGCTGGCAGTACTTATACATTTATTTCACAAAGACAACCTCTGGATATGATGCTGAGCACGTGCACTCAACCTCTATGGTTGACCATGGCGAAGTCTGTTCTGAGTGGAACCTGTCCTGTTAAATCGCTGTATGGTCTTGACCATCATGCTGCAGCTCAGTTTCAGGGTCTTGCCAATCTTCCTATAGCCTAGCCCATTTTTATGTAGAGCAACAATTCTTTTTTTCAGATACTCAGAGAATTCTTTGCCATGAGGTGCCATGTTGAACTTCCAGTGACCAGTATGAGAGAGTGAGAGTGTTAACACCAAATTTAACACACCTGCTCCCTATTTACACCTGAGACCTTGTAACACTAAGGGGTCACATGACACCAGGGAGGAAAAATGGTTAATTGGGCCCAATTTGGATATTTTCACTTAGGTGTGTACTCACTTTTGTTGCCAGCGGTTTTGACATTAATGGCTGTGTGTTGAGTTATTTTGAGGGGACAGCAAATTTGCACTGTTATACAAGCTGTACACTCACTACTTTACATTGTGGCAAAGTGTCATTTCTTCAGTGTTGTTTGAAATTGTGGAAGCGCTGCTATAAGCAATGATGAATGCAACAATAAAGTGTGTGTAAAATTGAGAGTATAAAAGGGGCAGATCAAAGTGTGGAAATAGCTAAGAGGGTATTAATGTGTGCAAAACCAAAATAATATTCACAGTGTGTCTTGTTTAACTAAATATATATGGCACCAATAATAAAAAATATCCATAAACAATTACAATAATCAAATGGATATACAAAGGTGCTTTGCTAAAATACATAACAAAGTGATTCCATAATGTGTTAAAAAAACATGCAAAAAATGCTGGAATGTAAATTGATAGTGCCAATATGCAGTCATAAATAAGTCCCAGTGCACAATAGCAAGTATAAAGTCAATAAAGTCTATAAGGCAGGTAGATGAAGAGATGCTTCTCGTATGATGGATATAGCAGTCCACAGGTTCATGCACAGGTTGAACAACACACGTGCTCCCTTCACCAGGTGAGGTGGACTTTCACCTCCGGGGTAGACCCCACCGCATAGATAAAGGTAAATAGTGGTTCATGCAATAATTTCAACTTAATGGAACCATACCCTCCACCAGATAGACTGGAGCCTCACCTCAGGTTATGGCCCCAGCGGGCCTATTCAAACATAGCAAAGCAGATAGGTATCCAGGTTCCTTCCCCTTTAAGGTTGCTGGTTGGACTCCCAATGTTCTGCCATTATTACGTGAACATGTAAACATAAAACAGACACCTCCACTAGTGCAATATGTAGAACCAGAGGTAAAAGATAACAAATGACGGAGCCCCTCCTTAAAATGTACTCACATTTAATAGGTTATAAATCAGCATTAAAATCATTAATGATCAAGGTATCCACACGAGGGTCTTCCGCGCTATCAGTAAGTACCACCGCCAGGCTGGACCTCTACATGTTTCGCCACCCCACGTGGCTTCATCTGGAGGATGGACTCCATTTGATTATTGTAATTGTTCATTGATATTTTTTATTGTTGGTGTCATACATATTTAGTTAAAGCAAAACACACTGTTAATATTATTTTGGTTTTGCACACATTAATACCTTCTTAGCTATTTCCACACTTTGATCTGCCCCTTTTAAACTCTCAATTTTACACACACTTTATTGTTGCATTCATCATTGCTTATAGCAGCGCTTTCACAATTTCAAACATTTCTTGCTACTTCGTGTGAAGCACTCTAGGTGGCAGCAGCAGCTTAGTTTATTACTATCTACATATATTCAGGTGGCAACGCATTACCAATTTCCTAATATTTCTTCAGTGTTGTCACATGAAACAATATAATAAAATATTTACAAACATGTGAGGTACTGTAACATCATCAAAACATTCTGAGAATCTGGAGACATTTCTGTGCACAAGGGACAAGGCCAAAACTTAATATTGAATGCCTGTGATCTTTGGACCCTCAGGTGGCACTGCATTAAAAACAGGCATGATTCTGTGATGGACATCACTGCATGAGCTTGAAAATACTTCCAAAAATCACGGTCTGTGAACAGAGTTCGCCATGCCATCCAAAAAAGGTAAAGCTCTATCATTCAAAGAAGCCATATCTGAACATGATCCAGAAACACGGCCTTCTTCTCTGGACCAAAGGTCATTTAAAATGGTCTGTTGCAAAGTGACAACCTGTTCTGTGCTCAGATAAATCAAAATGTGGCATTCTTTTTTGGCAACCATAGGTGTCTCATTCACTGGAATAAAGAGGAGAGGGACCTTCCAGCTTGTTATCAGAGCTAAGTTCAAAAATCTGCATCTCTGATGTTATGGGGGTGCATTAGTGCATATTGTGAAGTTATGCGAGGCGCATTAGTGGACGGAAGTTATCTGTCACCCCGCATACATTCATTTTGAGTGGACTAAGGTGGAATCCGGTCCAGGTGTTACCAGCCACCTTGGCAGGCTTGGTTCCGGACCGGATTTCGTGACCCTTTTGAGTCCACTTGCAGGTGTAGTTAAATAACCAGGAAGAGAGGACAGTGTTGCTCTGGCCTGGGACTCAGACAAACTACACTGAGAGAGCTACACCTTCAAAATTGGTTGCTGTAAGGACTCAAGAGAAAGGTTGGCATTTGTTTTGTTTGCGGGACGAGCCCGACACCGTATAGTGAGGTTCCTGTTCTGTATAGATTAGCGCCGGACGGCAATGGTTTGTTTTTCTATTTTGTTTATTTATTTGACTTGCAACCTTTACCAATAAAACTGACAACACGCCAGACTTTTAAGAAAGTTTGCCTTGCAGCTGCCTTTTTCCCAGGAAAGGTGATCCCCATTAGCTTATCTCCCACACGTGGTGGAGGATGCGGGCATCTTTCCAGCATGGAGGAGATATTGAAGGCCTTGCTACAGGTGACTGCGGCCCAATGGGAGACCAACTTCCAAGTCGCACCAGCCGAAGAGAGTCACTGACAGTATGAAGTCCAGCAGGAGATCAACCGCCAGCTGGTGGAGGCTCTCGTGAAGTTAAAAAAGGGGTCTATGCCTTCCGTGGCACTGGAACCAAAGTTGGTACGTACCTCTTACCACCTGCAGATGACACCTGCGGATGATGTGGAGGTGTACCTCACCACTTTTGAGAGAGACGCTGCGTAGGAAGGATGGCAAAAAGGACAATGGTCAGGACTGCTAGCACTTTTTCTGACAGGTGAGCCCCAAAAGGCCTATTTTGATTTGGAACCCGATGCGGCACAGGACTATGAGTCTTTAAAAATGGAGATACTCACACGCCTGAGTGTCACCATGGCAGTCCGGGCTCAACGGTGCATCAGTGGACCTACCACATGGACCAACCACGCTGCTCCCAAATGTTTGACTTGATCCATCTCACAAGGAAGTGGTTACAGCCAGAGACTTTGCCAGGCTCTCAGATTGTGGAGCGTGTGGTCATGGACCGGTATCTGCATGTGCTCCCTGCTACTTTGAGGAAGTGGGTCAGCCATGGGGACCCCAAAACGGCAAACCAACTGGTAGACCTCGATGAGAGATACAGTGCTGCTGAGGACTTGTTGCACCCATCTGCACCCAACTCCAATGTATCTAGGGGTGAAAGATCGCCTGGTGGACCCGGTAAGACTGTTCCAGGGTTCAAGGGTGTGTGGAAGTTTGATAAGACTGCTATGGCTAAAGAGACTATGGGCTCTAGACCTCGAGACTGACCAATGAAGCCAGGAAGGTCTTGGGGACCCTTGAGAGGACTGGGTACAGAGCACATACAGTGCTACCGATATCATGCATTGGGACATATTGCTTCAACTGTCCCCTAAATGATGAACCAATGCAGTTTGATAATGCTTATATGAAAAGACGCATATCTCTTTTTGCACAGGTCACATGTACTGCATTACGCCAGGGTCGCGTGGAAAAGCAAATGTGTGTGATTTCTGTTGATGGGAAGCCAGTCACTGCACGATTCGGGTAGTGTTGTGAATCCTGCAAAATTACACCCTAGCACAATCGGGATCATTTGCATCCATGGGGACACTCGGGACTACCAGACTGCGGTGGTTGAGATTGACACCCCTTGGGGCAGTGTGACACATTCAGTGGGGGTGGTACCTTCCCTGCTTCATGAGGTCCTAGTGGGGAGAGATTTTCCCCTTTTTCTAGGTTATGGAAAGACACAGGGAGTCTGGAGGATAGAGATCCCCCTGCTGAAGAAACACGGGAACTCTCACCAGACCCTTTTTGCCGATCGGAAAGGCAGAACCGAGGAACGAGGAGACCCTCAATGGCTGGGGTGCCGGAGGACCAGGAAGATAGCTCTCAGCTTGAGGTTACCGAACAAGAGGACATCTCTGACTCTAATAGTGGGATTGAACAGAATGTGACAGCTGAATTAGAGGTCAGGAGTAGGGCCATCTTAATAGCATCATGGGCCCCTGGGCAAAGTAATGCACTAGGGCCCCCACAAGCCTGCACTACCGCTCACCAAACGCAACCCATTTAAATAAAAGGGTCTGCGCTGCAAGTTCTCACAACCGGGGGTGATGCAGCATTTAGAGCAGGGTAGGCAACCTTTGAGAGGTGGAGATCTACTTGAACAACATAAAAGATCAAAGATCACCGGGGGGTAAATAAATTAACTAGCAACACCTAAGTAAATAGTAAGGATGACACTAGGAACATTTAGAAAACTTATAATAAAACTAATGTCATTATAAAAATATAAACTTAGCCTGACTTCAGTGAGCAACTAGCTTCAGGTCTGAATGTAGGGCGGGGAATTAAGGTCAGTAATAGATAGGGCGGTGTATAGAGGTCAATAATAGGTAGGGCAGTGTATAGCGGTCAGTAATAGGTAGGGCGGTGTATAGAGGTCAGTAATAGCTAGGGCAATGTATAGAGGTCAGTAATAGGTAGGGCAATGTATAGAGGTCAGTAATAGGTAGGGCAATGTATAGAGGTCAGTAATAGCTCGGGCAATGTATAGAGGTCAGTAATAGGTAGGGCGGTGTATAGAGGTCAGTAATAGGTAGGGCGGTGTATAGAGGTCAGTAATAGGTAGGGCAGTGTATAGCGGTCAGTAATAGGTAGGGCAATGTATAGAGGTCAGTAATAGGTAGGGCGGTGTATAGAGGTCAGTAATAGGTAGGGCAATGTATAGAGGTCAGTAATAGGTAGGGCAATGTATAGAGGTCATGACTGGAGATATGTAACGGGATGGATAATGACTGGAGATATGTAACGGGATGGATAATGACTGGAGATATGTGGC
>BLSH010453458.1:426507-437079 GCA_018402905.1 Glandirana rugosa
TTTAGAATTTTTAGTTAAGACCTATAAAAGTTCCGAATATCCGTTAATAAAAGTTTGTATCCAGTACCCCTTGACCTGTGTCGATATCCCCTATACTTGGTTACGTTTATTGTTCAAATTTTTAATGGAAAGCCGTCCCTCTCCCAGGAGGAATAATACAGTGAAGTCACCTCTGTACCCTTTTCGTGGTAAAAAAAGGTTATGTACGAATTGGTGAACGGCTGGCGGCTAGCCGTAGACTGCCGCCGTTTCACCAATCAAGGGCGTTTTGCGGCAATATGCTGTTCTAGCGCGGATCACTCGCCGGAGGTCCGTGTTTACATACACGGACCTCCGTTCCTTCGCTCCGGGGGGGCCGTCGCGGGTAGCCGGCGGCAATCGAAGCCGCCGCACCCGCTCCCTGGCCCTCCCCGAACACAGTGAGCGCGGGCGTGCGCCTCCGGCGGCGCGCGCTCACTAGGCGCGATCTTGTCGTATAACGGCGTTTTGCGGGAACTAACCACTTTGCCGCCGTCAGATGCCGATCGGCGGTCGGCAAGTGGTTAAGCATGTATTGGAAAAAAATGGTGCTTTTCCCATGTCTCCACTGAAGTGACATAATAAGGAGGACCCTCTCCCTGCCGAAAGGTAATTTTTAAACTTGTTATTTGCATTGGTTCATATCCCCTATAGCTGTGTCCAGTTCCCCATGACCTATGTTTGAAAATAATTGCCTATAAGCCTTGAAAATATCCAGAATTGATTTTTAAGATTTTACCCTATTGACTGCAATAGGATTCAGATTAAAGTTTGCAGTTTATGGATATTTCAATGGATTCAACTAATGCCCCAAAAATCGATCAATGCATTCATCTCCGCTGCTGAGAACTATTTGCTTTTTGAAAATAAGTGTGCAGTTGATAGAATTCCATCACCTGATAGCACACTCAAAAACCAGCTCAAAAATAAGGAGGTCATATAGGGCTATACCCTATTTACGATTTCACTATCCTTTATTGGCCATTTAACTAATCCTTTGTTGAACACTGGGATAGCAGGTGGATGGGGCTTGTATTTAGTTGAAATATGATTGAAACTAGCAAAAATGTAGGCTCTTAGTAATAGGGTATGTCTGGGGTCAAAAGGTCACCCTATTTACCATCCCACTATCCTTTATTGGACATTAAGGCCCCTTTCACACTTGTGCGACTTGTCCTGTGATTTGGTACTGCAAAGTCGCATGACAAATTGTTCCCCATGATTTCCAATGAGTACAATTCATATCTGTACGACTTAAAGTCGGGCCGACTTCAAAGTAGTCCCTGCATTACTTTGGCCCAACTTTGATGCAACTTGAGGTCCATAGACTTCAATGTTAAACCCTCAAAGTCTCATGCAAATCGCACCTGAATAATATAGATGCGATTTCTGTACTATTTCTGTATGACTTTGTAATAGGTTGTCATTGTGCCAAAGTTGCAACAAAGTCGGACCAAAGTCTGAAATCGCGGTAAAATTGTGGCAAAATCATGGTAAAATCACATTGCACAAGTGTGAAAGGGGCCTAAGGCTCTCTCACTCGACATTGGGGTAGCAGGTGGGTGAGGCTTATCGTTAGGGGATTGAAATTTACTACTTATAAGCAGCAGATGTGGAGGCCACGCAGCACGGACCTGTCATTCGAGTGGAAGAGAGCGATGAGTCAACATCTCCAGAAGAGAAGAAGAAGGAGAAGAAGAAGCGGGAGAAGCCAGCAGAGGAGACAGCGGCAAAAGAGCAGAAGACCAAAGACCCTGCACAAGACCCCTCAGAAGACAGAAGACCCCACAAACGAGCCGAAGAAAGAAGACGAGGGAGAAGATAGGGGAGAAGACGCCGGAGCTGATTTAATAAAATATTTTAAAAAGCTGTGTAGTGTGTTTTTTTTTGTACACTTTTTTCCAGGTGGCTTCCAGATTCCGATAAGCCCCTGCTCGCAGACTCTGACAACCAATGACCAGGGTTGTCTGGAACAGGCTCTTGATGGGGGCAAGGTGCTTTGGGGTGGGGAGCGCAGAGTCCCCCTGCCCTAAAGCACCCATACTCCCCATGTTGAGAGCATGCGGCCTGGTACGGTCTGGGAGGGTGCTCGCTCGTCCCCACCCCCTTTTCTGGCCTGCCAGGCTGCGTGCTCGGATAAGGGTCTGGTATGGATTTCGGGGGGGGACCCTACGTCGTTTTTTTCGGCGTGGGGGTTCCTCTTAAAATCCATGCCAGATCGTAGAGCCTGGAATGCTCTTGGGAGGAACCCTACGCACATTTTTTTGCGGGGGTTCCCCTTCAAGATCCCTAGCACACAAGTTGCACCGCAAGTAGGATCATCATGATCCGACTTCTGGTGCGACTTCTATTCAAATCACTGGGCTCCCGTAGGGAACCATTCATTTTGAATAGAATGCCTGACGAGGCTTAACGCTGTGTATACAACGTTAAGCCATGTTATTGAGCGTTTTGCCGGCTCGGCGTCAAAAACGCCAAGATGCTGCAGCTTCAGAATGCACTGGTCCTGCATTCTGGTTACAGCTCACTAACGCCAATGCCCTCTACTGCTCAAAAACGTTGGCGTTTTTAGAGGGTCATTGAATAAAATGGAGAGCTGTAAAAAACGCCCAAAAATGTGGCGTTAAAAAAACGCACATGTGTATGAGGCCCTTAAGAAAAAGATGAAAAGAATAGTAGCAACTGATACAGAAAGATACTGCAGTGCACTACTGATAACAATAAAAAGTGCTTAGTGTAGTAAGCAGAGGTAAATGGACTGAGTGGGACTGCTGGAATGCATGCGTATGTACTCACAATGACGAGGTAGGACAAGTTGGGCCAAATACACTGAGCACAATGCTGATGCACTGAAGAATGATGATGAATAGGAAGCACTGTGATTAGCAAGGAAGTCTGGGAATGGATTGGGAGGGCTGCAAGGTCAGATGTTACTCCAAAAACCTACAGATGGCATGAATCTCTTTTGGAACAAACTGACAAATATTTAGCCATTTCCCCATCAAGTAAATCAGCCCAAATTTAGGTAAAAACCTAAAACTAGGCAAACCATGATCTCTTTACTATTTTTTAACCCTTCTAAGGAAGCATTTTCAACAAAAACCAACAGACAGTAATTTAATCCTCGTTGGTACAGCTCCATTGTAAATTATAAACTGTCCAAAGGTAATATTAAAGAAGTTCCATGGTCATAGCATACAATTTAATTTTATAACATCAGCATGGTAATAGAAAAACAAACACCAGTTATTTTGACAATCTAATAAGCTTATTTTAAAAAATCTCCTTTCATTTTGTGAGTGCTGCCGGTCTGCTGGTCTTTTCTTACCAAAACATCCTGGATTCCTTGCATGCTTTACAGATTCTTCTCTGCTGTTTACTTTCAATAACTAAGGACTACATATCCCATGGAACCTTGATACCTGCAAGCAATGATTCCTGTACTGACTCCACCTCCTGAAACTCCACCTCTCAGCACTTCCATGGTACAGACTGAATTCCATGACAGAGCAGTGCCTACCCACAGGGCATAGTGAGTATGTGTCACAGAATTCAAGGACGTAAATGTGTAGGGATCTTAATAAAGTTTACAAACTTCAAGTTTGTTCAAGATTGTTCAGAGCAATTGGAGTAGGCTAGAAAAAATTGAAATAGAATGTGGAAATTAGGGTTGCACCTACTCCGGTATCAGTGCTGATACTAAGCATTTGCACGCGTATCGTATTCGTGCAAATGCACCGATACATGAAAACAATACTTTCAGGCTCAGTTCTTTCAGCTGTCAACGGGATTACTCCACTGAAAGCCGAAATGTAAAAAAAAAAACCCGGCAATTATTGGTTGTTAAGGAGTGGAGCTGCCACATATTTAACCACTTTCAGCCCCTTCCGGACCAGGCCAATTTTCAGCTTTTAGCACTGTCACCTGCCCATCATAGTACCCGAGTACCTGTCCCTTGGCCCATCAGAGTACCTGAGTACCTGTCAGCAGCCAATTAGAGTACCCGAGTACCTGTCACATGCCCATCAAAGTACCCGAGTACCTGTCCCTTGGCCCATCAGAGTACCTGAGTACCTGTCAGCAGCCCATTAGAGTACCCGAGTACCTGTCACCAGCCCATCAGAGTACCCAAGTTCTTGTCACCGGCCCATCTGAGTACCTGAGTACTTGTCACCAACCCATCTGAGTACCGGAGTACCTGTCACCAGCTCATCAGAGTCCCCGAGTACCTGTCACCAGCCCATCAGAGTACCTGAGTACCTGTCACCAACCCATCAGAGTACCCGAGCACCTGTCACCAACCCATCAGAGTACACAAGTACCTGTCACCATCTCATCAGAGTACTTTTCACAAACCCATCAGAGTACCCGAGTACCAACCCTTCTGAGTACATGAGTACCTGCACCAGCCCATCAAAGTACCAGAGTACCTGTCACCAGCCCATCAGAGTACCCGAGTACCTGTCACTAGCCCATCTGAATACCTGAGTACCTGTCACCAGCCCATCTGAGTACTCAAGTACCTGTCACCAGCCCATCTGAGTATCCTGGTACCTATCACTAGCCCATCCGAGTACCCGAGTGCCTGTCACCACACCATCTGAGTACCCGAGTACCTGTCACCAGCCTATCAGAGTACCCAAGAACTCTTTATCAGCCCGTCAGAGTACCCGAGTACCTTTTACCAGTCCATCAGAGTACCCGAGTACCTATCTGCAGCCCATGCCTCATAAAATATACATTGGGGTGTTTGCTTTCCAAAATTGTGTAATTTTGTGGGTAATTCCATTGTCCTGGTGCTCCAGGACCTTCAAAAGTGTGATAGGTAGGAATGATATTAGATGTGTAATGTATGCTCCTAGAATGCCTGAAGGTACTAATTCAATGTTGGACCTCTCTATGTGGCGGGGCTGTTTAAAAGTCTCACACATGTGGTATCGCCATACTCGGGACAAGTAGCAGAATATATTTTGGGGGGTAATTTTTGCTATGTACACACTATGTGTTAGGAATATCATATAAATTGACAACTTTGTGTAAAAAAAAAATAAGTTTTCATTTTCTTTCAATGTTTTTTGAAGACTTAGGGAAAAAAATGAACCATACAAAATATTCATAATGCCTCATACAATATACGTTGGGGTGTTTTCTTTCCAAAATGGAGTCATTTTGTGGGTAATTCTATTGTCCGGGTGCTCCAGGGACTTCAAAAATATAATAGTTCGTTAAGATATTAGATGTAGGAATGAAATTAGATGTGTAGTTTCTGCTACTAGAATGCCTGACGGTGCTCCCTGCATGTTCGGCCTCTGTATGTGGTCAGGGTCTGAAAAATTCTCACACATGTGGTATCACCATACTCAGGAGGAGTAGCAGAATGTATTTTGGGGTGTAGTTGGAAGTATGCATATTCTGTGTGTGAGAAATAACTACTTGTTATGACAATTTTGTTTAAAAAATAATAATAATAATTTCTTCATTTTCCCAAGAATTGTGGGAAAAAAATTACACCTTCAAAAAACTTGCCATGCCTCTTACTAAATAGCTCGGACTGTCTACTTTTTAAAATGGGGTCATTTGGGGGTATGGGTACTGTCCTGACATTTCAGGGCCTCAAGAAATGAGATAGGCCATCAGTACATCAGGCGTGATCAATTTTCAATAATTGGCACCATAGCTTGTAGAATCTATAACTTTTACACAGACCAAATAATATACATTGATTTGGGTTATTCTACCAAAGATAGGTAGCAGTATATGTTTTGGCCCAAATTTATGAACAAAAATGACTTATCTGCAAATTTTATCATAGAAACTAAAAAAAAAAAGTTTTTTTTTTTTAAAATTTCGCTCATTTTTCACTTATGTCGCAAAAAATAAAAAACCCAGAGGTGATTAAATACCACCAAAAGAAAGCTCTATTTGTGTGAAAAAAATGATAAAAATGTAGTTTGGGTACAGTGTTGCAAGACTGAGTAATTAAAGATATTTTATACCACTTTATTCTATACCACTTTAAATAAACCTAAAATATATGAATAGTACATATGTGCATATAATGTGCACTCCCAATGGGTTCACAATCAATTCTAAAAAAAGATGTTCATCAAAGTGACTTGTGCTTAGTAAAGTGCAATAATCTGTGTTCAACAACATATATCATATAAAGTGCAGCAATCTGTGCTTCAAAAAACATAAATAAAGTGCATTAATCTGTGCTCCAAAGCATATTCATATAAAGTGCATCAATTTGTGTTCCAAAGCATATATCCTGTAAAGTGCAGTTTTCAGTGCTAAAAAAAATATATGATCTTCACAAAAACAGTGTTTCAGTCCATGTACCAATACAACAAAACACAATGTAAAGTGCTCATATATAGTCTCTTGGAGTTTCAATTCAATTATATTGACTGGGATGCACAGTGCAAAATTGGGGGAACTCCTCCAATGGACAGCTCCTCTATGTGTGTACCATCTTCAAGAGATATATATCTAGAAAGTGAACCAGTGCAACAATCCTTCACCGCGTGCAGGTGGCCGCTCACCTTAATCCCCCTTGGGGATGCGCCTCTCACTTTTAATGGACCTTAGTTGTAATTATGCATTTTCCTTCCTCCATATATGAAATGAAAAATGGATACAGCCTCTCATGGTGCAATATTTCACAGTCAGCTCATCAGTGTGTCCCCGTGTAAAACCAAGCATAAAAACATCCGAAGGGTAAACTTCTGGGTTCGGCCGCACCCGGAAGTGACGTCACCACGTATCTCCCGACGGATTGCGCCAAGGTCACATGACTTTATCAAGGGATATCTATTATCTATTCCCTTGATAAAGTCACGTGACCGTGACGCAACGCATCGGGAGATACGTGGTGACGTCACTTCTGGGTGCGGCCGAACCCAGAAGTTTACCCTTCGGATGTTTTTAGGTTTATTTAAAGTGGTATAGCATCACATAGCGCCGCTCCATATTGTTTATCTTTATTTGAACTACGGGTAATTGTGACACCTGGGGGGTGGGCAGCTGTGTCACAATCAGCTATACTGATATATTTACTCCATTAATCTTAGTTGTCAGATAGGTGAGCGTGCTAGTTTCTTTCTTCTTTTTATACATGACTGAGTAATTGTCATTCAAAGTGTGAGAGCACTGAAAGCTGAAAATTGGTCTGGGAAGGAAGGGGGTGTAAGTGTACTGTATTGAAGTGGTTAATTACCACTGGGTTTTTTATTTCTTGCTAAAAATAAGACCGAAATTTTTGGAAAAAAAAGTTTTTCTTCATTTCTGTCGCAAAATTTTGTAAATAAGTAAATTTTCTCCTTCACTGATGTGTGCTGATGAGGCTGCACTGATGGGCACTGGTGAGGTGGCACTGATGGGCATTGATGAGGTGGCACTGATAGGCGGCTCTGATATGCAGCACTAATGAGCACTGATAGGTGGCACTGATGGGCACTGATAAGCGGCACTTATGGGCAATGATAGATGGCACTGATGGGCACTGATAAGCGGCACTTATGGGCAATGATAGATGGCACAGATAGGCGGCACTGATGAGCGGCACTAATGGGCACTTTTGGGCACTGAAAGGCAGCACTGACTTGCATTGCTGATGGGCACCTAATGGCCTCACTGCTGGGCATTGTTGGGGATGCACTGAAAATCAGTGCCCTGATGATCAGTACAGGTCTCCCCTGTAAGGAGATGCCGCTGATCGGCTCTCTTCTCCTCACACTCTGTCAGTGTGAGGCAAGGAGAGCCAATTACCGTCACTTCCCATGTGATTGGCTGTGATTGGATCTCTTTACTGAGAGCTGTAAAAAAAAAAAAAAAAAAGCAGCCGGGCAATGTTTATCAACAACATTGCTCAGCCACTGAAACACTAACACAAAAAAGGAACATTGGGATTTATTTACTAAAGCTGGAGAGTGCAAAATCAGGCTCACTTCTGCATAGAAATTAATCATTTTCCAGGTTTTTTTGCCAAAGCTTAATTAACCACTTCAGCCCCGAAAGGATTTACCCACTTCCTGACCAGGCCATTTTTTGCAATACGGCACTGCGTCGCTTTAACTGACAATTGCATGGTCATGCAGCGCTGTACCCAAACAAAATTGACGTCCTTTTTTTTCCCACAAATAGAGCTTTCTTTTGGTGGTATTTAATCACCTCTTGGTATTGTACAAGATGAATCTTGTTTAAGCAGCGCTTTTCCCTGGTATTTATCTTTACAATACTATACAGTTTTATTGCAGCTGCTGCTGTAGCCCATCTGCTGTGCAAAGGGTAAGGAGAATTTGTTTACATGAACACTACTTGCTGTTCCTACAGCGCTTGCATAACATACTATGAGTCTTTCATTTCAAAGTGACCGTGCCTGTGCAAATTGCCTTCTCTAATACTTGTGCAAAACCGATTTATGTGCATAAATTATATCATTATGTGGTACAATTAAAATTAAAACTGTTGAAACATTATATAAAATTGTTGAAACATCATAAAATTAATTCATTGTTTAAAAAAAGTGCTAGTGCCTTTAAGATTCTATGCAAAAGTCTATGTTTCAAAGTGCCAGTGAAAGTTTGAAGGTGAAATAGATTTCTTCAGGGCAATCACAAAACTTCTTAGCTTCTTATATCAGACAAGTGCCCGTGCCGTGCTGAGTGCTCAAATATAAATAAGTGGTTGAGGGTTTTTTCCCCGCTTACCGGACTCTTTTGACTCTCCAACCGTATGGTATGGAGGAGTCACTTGCGCTTTAGGTCTACAATCCGACCTATGGATGTGGTGCCGTCTGCTTTCCTTGTCTCCCTTGTTCGTCAGTACCATTGGGAAATGAATAAAAAAGAAGAATCTCATTGCGTACCTCTCTTGTAAAAAGGATTTATTTAGCCACTTTTCCACAGTACAGCTTTAAAAACAGTCACACTGTGAGCGCTCTGTGCTGGTGGTCACTTTCGTTCCCGCCTGCCTTCGTTTTGCGTTTCACAGGAGCGTGGCTACGTACACCTTGTGTTCCAACTAACGCGTTTCGTCATATCCTGTGAAGACGTCAATTTTTAGCAATTTTTAGCGGGACTGCAACATTGCGGCGGACAGATCACACACTTTTGACACTTATTTGGGACCATTGACAATTATACAGTGATCAGAGCTATGAAAATACACTGATTAAATGGATTAAATGTGTTCCCTGGGAGGTGTTTCTAATTGTGGGGGCAGTGTGTTGACTGGGAGTAGAGAGAGAACGCTGTTCCAGATTACTTGGAACAGCAGATATCTCTCTACTTCCCTGACAGAACGGGGGGTCTGTTTACACTGACAGATCCCCCATTCTGTGTCTCTTTCACGCGATTGCGGATGGCCGGCGGACATCGCGGCCGCTGGCTACGTGCATCGGCTCCCCTGGCTTGCAGCGGGCACGCCTGCTATATGCATTTAAAGGGTAGACGTACATGTACGGTTATTCACCCAGGGCTGCCACTTTGCAACAGTACATGTACGTGAGCTGGTCGGCAAGTGGTTAAACAAGCTGAGGTTAGAAGCTGATTGGTTTATATGCAGAAATGAGCCTAATTTTACACTCTCCAACTTCAGTAAATAAACCTGATTGTTTATTTTTGAATCTTTATGTTTATTCATCTACAAATCAAAGGGATGAACTTTGATCTGCAGATGAAGTTAGTTTAACCAGTTAACAACCGCCCTATAGACAAAAGACATCTACAGGGCAGTTGCTTAATTCTGGGAGGACGTCTATTGACGTCCTCCCAGAATCGCGCTTCCTGCGCGCCCCCTGGGGCGCGCACACGGGAACATTTGTGACCGTCGGGTCCAGGGGACCCGACTGATCACGGCTCGTGGTGAGTGGCCGCTGTGAGCGGCCTTTTACCACGTGATCGCACCGTCTCACATGTAAACAAGCCGGCGGAAGCGCCGGCTTTTCTCTCTCCTCTCTGCACCGATCGGTGCATTGCGAGAGGAGAGAGGGGGGAGACAAGACTGCTGCTGTGGGTTATGTGTAATGCCCACAGCACTGCTAAGTGACAATCTGCACCCACCCCATCCATTTACCACCCACCCAGCCATCATCACCCATCCATCCACCCCCCCACCCATCCTCATCCAATCGATCCATCCCCCACAGATCCTCAACCCAATCTATCCACCCCCCACCCATCCTCGCCCACCCACCCACCCATCCATCCATGCTCACCCATCCTCACCCATCCATCCATGCTCACCCATCCATCCTCACCCATCCAGCCATGCATGCTCATCCATGCTCACCCACCCAGCCGTACTCCCCATCCATCCATCCATCCATCCATGCTCACCCACCCAGCCGTGCTCAACCATCCATCCATGCTCACCCATCCATGCTCACCCATCCATCCATGCTCACCCAGCCATCCATCCATGCTCACCCAGCCATCCATCCGTGCTCACCCACTCGTACCTACCTACCTACCCACTCGTACCTACCTACCTATCCACTCGTGCCGACCCACCCACTCGTACCTACCTACCGACCCACTCGTACCTACATAC
>BLSH010453458.1:437618-447841 GCA_018402905.1 Glandirana rugosa
GGGTTTTGTGTAAGATGATGAGGAGGACTCATACCGTTATGGTGTACACACTCAGAAAATGTGTCGGACCGGTGTATGTCTCCGGGTTGTACATCCCTAGCGGTAGTCCGCAAGATCCTCGTATTTAATGTGTTTATTAAAGAACTGATGGAGAACGTGAAAACTTCCAGGACCTCGTGGTCCTGTTGCTTTTTGCGGGTTTTTTTAATGGGGTAAAACCTTTCATTTGTGGGGTTGCATATAAGATCCTCCGTATCACTCAGAACACTTGTACAGTAAAAAAGGTGTTCAAAAACCTTTTACACCTTTCTTTTACTTTTGTGTAAAAAAACCTCTGTATGTGGTCAGGCTGTGTAAAAGTGTCACACATGTGGTATCGCCATACTCGGGAGGAGTAGCAGAATATATTTTGGGGTGTCATTTTTGCTAGGTACATGCTGTGCGTTAGAAATATTATATAAATGGACAACTTTGTGTAAAAAAAAATGTGTTTTCATTTTCTTTCCACATTTTCCAAAAACTTGTGGAAAAAATGACATGTTCACAAGACTCACTATGCCTCCTAGAATATACGTTGGGGTGTTTACTTTCCAAAATGGGGTAATTTTTTTGGGCGTTTTTCGTTGTCCTGGTGCTCCAGGACCTTCAAAAGTGCAAGAGGTAGTCAAGAAATTATTTGTGTAATTTATGCTCCTAGAACGCCTGATGGCGATCCCTACATGTTGGGCCTCTGTATGTGGCCAGGCTGTGTAAAAGACTCACACATGTGGTATTGCCATACTCAGGAGGAGTAGTAGAATGTGTTTTGGGGTGTAATTTGTGGTATGCATGTGCTGGGTGTGAGAAATAACCCATTAACATATGACAATTTTGGGGGGGAAAAAAATCATTTTGCAAAGAATTGTGGGAAAAAATTACAACTTCAAAAAATTCACCATAAACCTTACTAAATGCCTTGGAATGTCTACTTTCCAAGAAGGGGTAATTTGGGGGGTATTTGTACTTTCCTGGCTTGTTAGGATCTCAGTAAATGAGATAGGCCGTCAGTACAACAGGTGTGATCAATATTCAGCGATTCGCACCATAGCTTGTAGATTCTATAACTTTCACAAAGACCAAATAATATCCACTAATTTGTTTTGTTTTCAAAATTTATGAAGAAAAATTACTAATTTGCAAAATGTTATAACAGATATGAAGAAAAATTCATTTTTTTACAAAATTTTCGGTCTTTTTTTAATTATAGCGCAAAAAATAAAAAACCCAGCGATGATTAAATACCACCAAAAGAAAGCCCTATTTGTGTGAAAAAAAGGACGCAAATTTCATATGGGTGCAGTGTTGCATGACTGAGTAATTGTCATTCAAAGTGTGAGAGCGCTGAAAGCTGAAAATTGGTCTGGATGTTAAGGGGGTTTAAGTGCCCAGTGGTCAAGTGGTTAAAGCATGTAATGCATTACAACAAATAACACTGCGCTCACATGTCACTCTAACCAAAACATGTTGAAATAGCTCTCATACCACTCTGGCATGTAGAGGGTAGACATGGGCAGAGGGAAAGAAAGTCCCAAGGAAGTCCATGGGCAAAGTCCGGAGGAGGTGTGCAATTCAAGGCAGCCGGCTAGGCGGAGCAGGAAGACTCTGTAGACCAAGACATAAACAAGAGAGCAGCGCCTCTAAGTGCAATACCTTCTTTAATGATAAAGGGTATAAGTAAATTTACACTCACATAAAAAATTGGATAAAAGATCGGATAAAAACAGAAAGGATCATCCGTGGATCACCAGGTGGTGTGCAGGCAGGCGTGGAGAGGAAGCCGATGCCCGTCACGCTGTTGGCTTCCAGCGCAAGCCGGGACACAAAGCCGATCACAGACCGTCCACACGCTCAGCACCACGTCACTTCCGGGTCACCAAACAGGAAATGCGCGCGTTCGGATCATTCATGATCCCTCATCAGGCAAGATAGAGGTCAGCTTGTAGTAGGACAGCCCTTATTTAAAGACAACTGGGTAGGGCCCACAATATACTCATGAGTGAATTAAAAGGGACATGGCAAAGGATGTAAATATAAACGCAGTTGCAACTGAAAAAATCTTAAACATAAATAAAAATGAAAATGAAAAAATGAAAATGAAAATAAAAATAAAAATAAAGGTAATAATAAAAATAAAATTAAATATAAAAATAAAAAGAAAATAAAAATAAATATAAATAATAATAATAATAATAAAAAAAAAATGAATAAATATAAATAAAAATAAAAAATAATTAATAATAAAAATAAAAATACAAATAAGTAATGAAAATGAAAATGAAGTCTTAAACAAGAAATTATATAATGGCACGTGAATACATAATCCATCCATTATACCTAATGTCCACATAATATAAGTAATAAAATATATATATATAGCAAATGTATGTTAAAAATATAGAAAAAAAATATATACATAAAAAAAAAAAAAAAAAGAAGTGTAAAAAAGCCTGCTCGGAACAAAGGAGATATTGGATGCCCAGTAGCTCCCCCCTTTTTTATTACTAATTAGAGGAGTGTGTTCACCTCGATCTCCTCATTCATACCCCCAGGAGAAAGGGTATCCAGGGTAAAAATCCCAAAATTTTCCCTATTGCACAAACGTTTATACCTTTCCGCCAAAGGGAAAGTTTTGGAGATGGATTCTATTACCCAAACCCGCAATCCCTGAATACTTTGATCGTGATGTTCAAGAAAGTGTCTAGGGACACTATGTTTATCTGAACCCTTGTCCACAAGGCCTCTATGCTCACCAAACCTCTTCCTCAGGGTACGGATGGTACGGCCCACGTAGAGCAAACCACATGGGCAAGACAGGCAGTAAACTACATACTCTGAGGAACAATAGTGGTTAAAGCAACCTGTCAAGTAAAAAAAAAAATTTTTTTTTTTTTTATTAAATGTTCCTCTGTTTAACCCCTTACACCCTGTTCCAAATTATTATGCAAATTCTATTTCAGTGTCACTAAGATTAAATATTTTGTTTCTCAGTTTAACTCATGGATGGCATTGTGTCTCAGGGCTCTTTTGATCACTGAAAACAATCTAGAACACCTGTGATAATTAGCCAGGTGAGCCCAATTAAAGGAAAAACTACTAAAGGAGGGTGTTCCACATTATTAAGCAGAGCACCATTTTCAAGCAATATGGGGAAGAAAAGGGATCTCTCTGCTGCCGAAAAGAGTGAAATAGTTCAATGCCTTGGACGAGGTATGAAAACATTAGATATTTCACGAAAACGTAAGCGTGATCATCGCACTATTAAGAGATTTGTGGCTGATTCAGAGCACAGACGGGTTCGTGCAGATAAAGGCACATTGAGGAAGATTTCTGCCAGATCCTTGCATCGGATCAAGAGAGCAGCTGCTAAAACACCATTACATATCCGCAAACAGATATTTAAAGCTGATGTCCCACGGACATTAAGGTGTAGAGTCCTTCAGAGTCTTGCAACTGTGCATAAACCTTCCATTCGGCTACCACTAACCAATGCTCACAAGCAGAAATGGCTGCATTGGGCAGAAAAATACATGAAGACTAATTTTCAAACAGTCCTGTTCACTGATGAGTGCCGTGCAACCCTGGTATGGTCCAGATGGATGGAGTTGGTGGACGGCCACCCTGTTCCAACAAGGCTGCGACGTCAGCAAGGCGGTGGTGGAGTCATGTTTTGGACCGGAATCATGGGAAGAGAGCTGGTCGGCCACTTTAGGGTCCCCGAAGGTATAAAGATGACCTCTGCAAAGTATGTGGAGTTCCTGACTGACCACTTCCTTCCCTGGTGCAGAAGGAAGAACTATGCTTTCCGTAATAAAATCATCTTCATGCATGACAGTGCACCATTTCATGCTGCAAAGAATACCTCTGCATCAATGGCTGCTATGGGGATAAAAGGAGAGAAAGTCATGGTGTGGCCTCCATCCTCCCCTGACCTCAATCCTATTGAGAACCCAAACAGCAGCTCTGGGAGGCTATTCTGACATCTTGCAAACAAATTCAAACAGAAACTGTCCAAAAACTCACAAGTTCAATGGATGCAAGACTTGTGAAGCTGCTATCAAACAAGGGGTCCTATGTTAAAATGTAACGTGACCTGTTAAAATGTTTAAAAAGTTAAATGTTGTTCAAAGTTTGATTGAAATGGCTTTTGATTTCAGTAAATATGCTGTAAACACAACAAATGACAATTTTCAGTTCTTTACAACCTATAAAGTGTTTTGAAACTTACGGTGCGTAATAATTTGGAACAGTGCATTGTAAGTTTTTTATTTTGAAAAAAATACTGTTATCATTAGGAGGTTTATTCGAGTAAAATTTGACTTGTACTCTTAATAGTTGATGATAACATGAGAATTATGCTGACTGTTGTTTACATCAATTATTTAGGTAAATGAGAAAAATATCATTTGCATAATAATTTGTAACAGGGTGTATTAACCCTTCATTTACTCTAATTAGCCTTAATTGACTCCCTATTCTCCTCCATTTTGTTCACTTCTATTTTTATAAACTATTACTAATTAAAACCTTTTTTGTTTGCTTTGTTCATTAATACTTTTACACCTTTAACACATATTTACACATTTCACATTGAAAGAAGCGCAAAATTATAAAAAAAAAATTTAATTTGTAAAAAACGTTTCAATGCTTTGTACCATTGCTGACAGCTGAAGTGTAAACAAAACAATTGCGATAGGTATCAGTAGTTGGTATCGGCAAGTAATTAAAAAAAAGTATCGGTACTCGTATTTGTAAAATAATGCTATCGGTGCATCCCTAGCGGAGATGAATACATGATTTTACATTTTGACCATAGATATGCTTGTTGACTTTAAATAATTTCTAGACTAAACTTTGCCAGCGCTTGCACGTGATAATTTTGAGTTCGCTGAAAACAAGACCTACGTTTCTTCTTCAGTATCTGTTATAAGAAAAATACTGAACAAACTTCTCAAAATGTTACAATAGTAAACCATCCAAGGTTATCATAATGTCACCAATGTGCTATACGTAGACAAATTATTGGCCAATATCCTATATACAGATTGCAATTCGCAAAAGCAACACTACAAATAATGTATACAACATATACAACATAATAATAAATGTGGACTGTATAACACCAGCCTTGGCCACCTTAAACAAAAATACTGAATGGCCTCTCTAAGGCTCCATTTACACGGGACACTATTTTAACCTCCCCTGCATGATTTTTTTGACAGCTAGAAGTTGGCGTCTAAAACGGCCATTTTGCCACGTTTTGCATGCAGCGTTTAGCGGCGTTTGCGTCTAGGAGCGTTTTTGAAGAAAATTTTTTTATTTTTTTTTTAAATGGAAACGCCTGTAAACGAAACAGTCCTAGACGTGAGTTACCGCATTTAGGCACGTTTAGCAGCATTTACAAGCTGTTTGGCGTTTCAAATGCCTCTGAACTGGCGTCTGAAACCATTTTTTTTTCCAAAAAAAGCCTTTAAATTCAACTGCCTGGAAACGACCTTAAACGACCCTGTGTAAATGTACTGATAAGATAACATAGAGAAAAATTCAGGGGCAGCTGAAAAAACCGCCCAAATGCCTCAAAACGTCCATTTACCAGCAGCAGTGTAAATGAGGCCTAGTTCAAAAGTGTTTAACCACTTGCCGACCGCCGATCGGCATCTGACGGCGGCAAAGTGACTCTGTAAGGCGAAACGCCGTCATACGACGGCGGCCGCCAGATCGCGCAAAGTGAGCGCGCGCGCCGCCGGAGGCGCGCCCGCGCGCTCACTGTGTCCGGGGAGGGCCAGGGAGCGGGTGCGGCGGCTTCGATTGCCACCGGCCACCCGCGATGCCCCCCCCCCGGAGTGAAGGAACGGAGGTCCGTGTAAGTAAACACGGACCTCCGCTCTGTGTGAGGGGGAAGGGCTGTGATCCCAGCCTTCCTGTACGTGAAGGCTGTGACCACTTCCCTTCCCCAGCTAGGCAAGCCCCCATACAGTTAGAACACGCCCAGGGAACATAGTTAACCCTTAGAGCGCCCCCTGCAGGTTAACCCCTTCACTGCCAATGGCATTTACACAGTAATCAGTGCATTTTTATAGCACTGATCGCTGTATAAATGCCAATGATCCCAAAAAAGTGTCAAAATGTTCTGACATGTCCGCTGAAATATCGCAGTACCGCTAAAAATCACAGATCGCCGCCATTATTAGTAAAAAATAAAAAAAAAATAAAAACCCCAAAAATGAATTCTCATCATCCGTAAACGCGACCACTTTTGCGCAAACCAATCAATAAACGCCGATTGCGATTTTTTTTTATCGCAAATATGATGAAGAATATAAATCGGGCAAAAACGGTGAAAAAAAATGTTTTTTATATTTTTTTTGGGGATTTGTATTTTAGCAAAAAGTAAGAAATTTGTTTTTTTTTGCAAAATTGTCGCTCTTCTTTTGTTTATAGCGGCGATCAGAAATGATGCAGAGGTGATCAAATACCACCAAAAGAAAGCTCCGTTTGTGGGAAAAAAAGGACGCAAATTTAGTTTGGGTACAACGTCGCACGACCGCGCAATTGTCAGTTAAAGCGACGCAGAGCCGAATCGCAAAAAGGGCTCCGGTCCTAAAGCTGGAAATCCTTCCGGTCCTTAAGTGGTTAAAAGTGTATGATCAGCAGATAAAATAAAAGTTAGGAACTTACTATCTCTAAATGAAACAGATTTTACAGATTTCATCTAACTCAATTTAGCAATCTCTAACCTAAAAGATACTAGCAGGGCAGCTTAAAATTATGTTATTTTTCTTTTTTTTTTACAGTATATCAGACATGCCACCACTACCACAAGCAGAGTGACCACTTACAAAATTCACTCAATTAAAATTGCAAGTCACAGCTTAACTAGCAAATAGAAATATTGCTGTATACTGCATGAAGTTGTAGATGTTTAAAGTTTCCCATTTGCCAAGCTAGTGGTATCAAAGCCAATGACCCCTCTGAAACTACCTTCCATTCCTAAAGGATATGTGGACTGCCATATGGATGCTAACTCACATGCTTGGTGTAAAGATGGGTTTGATAGTCATAACAGTAATACTAATTACCTTACACCAGTGAGCCCTTAGGGAACTCAGCTCAGTTATAGACAAGCCGCTATTCAGCGACGGCTCCTCCATAGAGGGCCCTAGTGCGACAACCCCCCCCACCCCCCCTACCGCTGATCCACCACCCCTCTGATTTCTGGAAAAGAAATGATGGCTGTCCCGGCTTTTTTGGGAGACAATTTCCAAAGCCCATTGGTCAGCCATTAAAGTGCATAGATATGTGCCGGGGAGGCGAACATCTATACACTGATTGGCCCTGGCCTCAGTTACTGTCTAGAGGACAGTGACTGATTGGTCAGCAGAAGGGGCAGGACTGGCGGATGCACGCATGCCTGTGACGCCGACCGTGGGAGGAATGTAGACGGGGAGTACTGGGACAGAGTACAACGATGTCAGCTACTTATAGGAGAGGATGCTGCTAACACAAGCCTGGCTGGTAGCTCATACTGGTGAGCCAGAGTGACTGATGAACAGCAGCAGTCCAGTGGAGTCACCTTTTTCCCATAATAACTCTTACAGGAGTGAATTTCCCCTTCCTATGGGTAGATTTCTTTCTCACTTGTTGTCTACCTCCATTTGTAAGTAGGAGTCATTTGTAAGTCGGATGTTTGCAACTAGGGGACCGCCTGTACTGGGCTGGCTGTAATACCTGTGCACTGGCTGTGGCTGTAATACCTGTGTACTGGCTGTGGCCCATTATGTAAGGGGTGGGGCTTATGAGAAGTAGGAGGGGTCAAAAAGGAAGGGCGGGGCCTGTCGCTCCCCCATCCTAGAACTTCACCAGCCGCCACTGCCACTATTTCCAATTTTTTTAACACACCTTACTGACTAGAATGGTAACAATTGATTGGCGTAGGGCAATTAAGGTACCAATTTACAAAAAAGTATACCAGGAAACTACAGACCCGTAAGCCTAGCATCAATAGTATTTAAGAAACTTGAGGGAATAGTAAGCGACTCTGTACAGAATTGTGTTTGTAATAAAGGTATCATAAGTGACATCCTGCAGGGATTTACGAAAGACCGCTCTTGTCAGACCAACCTGTTTTTCTTCTATGAGGAAGTAAGCAAAAAATCAGGTGAGACTCCAGTAGATGTAGTTTATATTGATTTTGCTAAAGCATTTGATACTGTATCACATGAATGTTTAATCAATAAAATAAGGTCAGTTGATAAAATCATATGTGCATTGATTGGAAACTGGTTATATGCATAGGCTTGCGCACATAGGGTGGCAGGTGTGCCTGGGCACACCCTAATCACCCTGTACTGTGCAGTTTTCCCCTGCTGCTTGGCTGCAGAGAAAGGGACAGGGGAATCTCTGTTCTCAGTCTCTTTCTCTGTCTGTGAGAGAAAAGTGAGACATCAGGGGTCTGTTTAGACCCCCTGATATTTCACCAAAGCCCCCAGTAGGGCTCCTAAATAAAATTGTAAAATATATATATATATATATATATATATATATATAATATTGTAAAAAATAATAAAAAAACAAAATTGTAAAAAAATAAACAAAATAATGTAAAAATAAACTACCGACACCAATCTCTGCCCTTCTAACATATATACACACACAATCATGTTTGTTTGCGCTTTGTGGTGCACACCCTAATGCAATAGGCTGCGCACACCTATGGTTATATGAATAGCTCCAAAGAATAACAATAAATGACGCTGAATGATCTAAAGCTGGGAGTCCCCAGGGCTTTTGTCTTGAGGGCCAGTTCACACCACATGCAGTCCAGTGCGTTTTTTTCTGCATCAAAAATGCATGGAAAGCAGGTTATATGGTTTCCAATGACATAGTTCTCACCACTGCAGTCAGTTCCAGGGCTTTCCAGTTCCAGAAAAAAAAAAGTAGAACATGTTGCATTTTACCTGCACTGGACTGTACTGGAACATAGTAAAACGCATGAAAAATGCACTGGAATGCACTGGAACGCAAAACGCCTCAAAAATGCATCAAAAACGCACTGGAGTCTAGTATAGTGAAAAAAACAGGAAAAGAAGAAAAAAAGCACCTGGAATGAACCGGAAATGCATTAAAAATGCACTGGAACGCATCAAAAACGTGTTAAAAGCGTGCATTCAGAAACGTATCCGGAACGGATCTGGACTGCATTTTTATGGTATGAACCAGCCCTGATACCAATGCAGTTCAATATATTTATTAATGATATGGAGGTTGGAATTAAAGCAAAACAAAATAATTTTTTTTTTTTTTAGTTTTGTATACAGTAGAGAGGGATTAGAACCCCTTTCAGGTTTTTATTGCTGTCTGTGAAAGTTATCCTGCTTGCCATTATCACTGAAAGTGAAAGTGATACTATAGTCTCTTTTTTTTTTCTTTAAAAATAATAAACATGCTATTAGGGTTGTCCCGATACCGATACTAGTATTGGTATCGGTGCCGATACTCAGCATTTGCCCGAGTACTTGTTTACTCGGGCAAAATGCTCCGATGCCTCATCCGATACTTTGGCAACCAGGGGATGATCAGTGCAGCGCTGGAGGGGGATTTACAATCACTGATCTCCCGACTCCCTGTATATATTTCATTAAAGCAACCGACAGTTACTTCTCCTCCCGCGGCTTTCAGCTGCTACAATGAAATGTATACAGGGAGTCGGGAGATCAGTGACTGTTACCTCCCACTGCACCAATCACCCCCCTTGACTGGCCCTGTATCTTCCTCCAGTCCCCCTGTGTCCTCTGATCCCCCACATTGCTCCAATCCCCCTCTGTGTCCGACGATCCCCCTCTGATCGGTCCCTCTTCATGCTCCTCCAGTCCCCCTTGTCCTCGATCTGTCAGGATGGAGAGCGGAGGAAAGAGCCAGTAAATCTGTAATTTATCGGCTCTTTCCTTTTCTGAATGGACAGTCAGTGATCACTGACTGTCCATTCATAAATGTCACTGAGCATCGTAAACTGTGCTTACGATGCTTCAGTTTATGAATGGGGAGGAGCCGCTGTCTCCTCTCCATTCATCTGCAATGCAGCTGAGGCTTCTGAGAAAGGGACCGGGGAATCTCTATCCTCAGCCCCTTTCTCTGTCTCAAAAGAGAGATGTCAGGGGTCTGTTAAGACCCCCTTATATCTCACCAAA
>BLSH010453458.1:453820-467741 GCA_018402905.1 Glandirana rugosa
CCGGACACTGTGGGACGGACACTGTGGGGCGAACACTGTGGGGGTGTCACAGGCAGGGGGGTGTCACAAGCGGGGTGTCACAGGCAGGGTGTCACAGGCCAGGGGTGTCACAAGCGGGGTATCACGGGCAGGGGGGTGTCACAGTCGGGGAGGTGTCATAGGCAGGGGGGTCACAAGTGGGGGGTGTCACAGGCAGGGGGGTGTCAGAAGCGGGGTGTCACAGGCAGGGGTGTCACAGGTGGGGGGTGTCACAGGCGGGGGGGTGTAACAGGCAGGGGGGTTGTCACAGGCAGGGGGGTGTCACAGGCGGAGGGGAGTCACAGGTGGAGGGTGTCACAGGCAGGGGGAGTGTCACAGGTGGGGGGTTGTCACAGGCGGGGGGGTGTCATAGGCAGGGGAGATGGCACAGGCAGGGGGGTTGTCACAGGCAGGGGGTGCCACAGGCAGGGGTGTCACAGGCGGGGGGTGTGGCAGGGGGAATGTCACAGGCGGGGGGGGTCACAGGCAGGGGAAGCGGGTACAGGTTACCATATATCTGCATTGTGTAATAGGACTATGAGAGACTGCAGGGGCAGAACAGCAGGCCGAAGCTGGAGAGGACATATTTTGCGGCTTCAGATAAGCCGTCCACCCGAGGGATTAGATATCCACCATTATCTTCCTCTCCTCTCCTTTCCTGTGCTCTGATTGACAGGTTGCTATAGCAATGGGGCGGGAACTTCCGCCGACAATGCTATAGCAACCTGTCAGGAAGAAAGACGGCCTCCCTGAGGCATTAGTGAGCATGTGCGAGATCAGAGGTGCATGCTGGGAAAAGAAATCCAGGAAATGAATACAGAAGGGCTTCAGGTGCCCACAACTAAAATGGAACCTGCCTGCTTCCGAGATCAGTGAGTAACTAACTAATTTTTTAAAAAACTAAAAGCAGAAAATATATGACATCTTATAAATGTTGATATACAAGTTATGACAATTACAAAGCAGTCTTTAAAAAAAAAAAAAAAAGGTTCAGGGGACTGGAACTCCGCTTTAATGGCTGTGTGTTGATTTATTTTGAGGGGACAGCAAATTTACACTGTTATGCAAGCTGTACTCTCACTACTTTGTAGCAAAGTGTCATTTCTTCAGTGTTGCCACATAAAAAGATATAATAAAATATTTACAAAATGTGAGGGGTGTACTCACTTTTGTGAGATACTGTACATACATCAAGACTTTGGTTTAACGCCACGTTTTTGGGCGTTTTTTACAGCTCTCCGTGTTATTCAATGGCCCTCTAAAAACGCCAACGTTTTTGAGCAGTAGAGGGCGTCGGCGTTAGTGAGCTGTAACCAGAACGCAGGACCAGTACGTTCTGAAGCTGCAGCGTCATGGTGTTTTCTTCTCTTCTCTTCTGGAGATGTTGACTCGTCGCTCTCTTCCACTCGAATGCCGGGTCCGTGCTGCACGGTTGCCTTATATTGGCATGGGGCGGGACCACAGATGGCGTCATTATGAGCCCCACCCTCATGACATCACATCCTGGGGTGGGCCATCACATCACAGCCCCGCCCCAGGATGTGACATCATGAGGGTGGGGCTCATGATGACGTCATCGTGTGGCCCCCGCCCCATGCCAATATAAGGCAACCGCGCAGCACGGACCCGGCATTCGAGTGGAAGAGAGCGACGAGTCAACATCTCCAGAAGAGAAGAGAAGAAGAAGCGGGAGAAGCTAGCCAAGGAGACAGCGGCAAAAGAGCAGAAGACCGAAGACCCCGCAGAAGACCCCTCAGAAGACAGAAGACTCCACAAAAGAGCCGAAGAAAGAAGACGAGGGAGAAGAGAGGGGAGAAGACGCCGGAGCTGATTTAATAAAATATTTTAAAAAGCTGTGTAGTGTGTTTTTTTTTGTACACTTTTTTTCCAGGTAAATGGGTAGGGATACGATGTACCCCATACTCATTTACATAGGGTGGGGGGGGCGGCATCTGGGGGCCCCCTTATTAAAGGGGGCTTCCAGATTCCGATAAGCCCCCGCCTGCAGACCCGCCAACCAACGGCCAGGGTTGTCGGGAAGAGGCTCTTATCCCCATCAACATGGGGACAAAGTGCTTTGGGGTGGGGGGCGCAGAGCCCCCCCTGCCGCAAAGCACCCATACTCCCCAGGTTGAGGGCATTCAGCCTGGTACGGTCCAGGGGGGGGCGCTCGCTTGGCCCCACCCCCTTTCCTGCCAGGCTGTGTGCTCGGATAAGGGTCTGGTATGGATTTTGGGGGGGAACCTACGCCAATTTTTTCGGCGTGGGGGCTCCTCTTAAAATCCATACAAGATCGTAGAGCCTGGAATGCTCTTGGGGGGGAACCCTATGCAATTTTTTTGCGGGGTTCCCCTTCAAGATCCCTAGCACACAAGTCGCGCCACAAGTCAGATCATCATGATCTGACTTCTGGTGCGGCTTCTATTCAGATCAATGGGCTCCCATAGGGAACCGTTGATTTTGAATAGAGGCAGGCACTGACGTCAATGCAAAACATCGAGAAAAACTGCAATTTTTTTCCCTGACGTCGGACCTGGCGTTTTGCTTATCTTTTTGCAAACGCCCGTGTGTATGAGGCCTTAAGCTTGGTTTTAGTCACCAGTCCTCAGTAAAGACATTACTGAATTAGAAAGAGCTCAGAGAGGGGCAACAAAATTAATTGGGGGATTGGAGGATCTCAGTGAGAAGGATTGATTACATAGATTTCAGTTATTCACTCCGAAGAAGAGGTACTTAAAGAGTTTGTAAACCTAAAAAAAAAAAAGAGAGATTATGTTCCCTTATAGCAGATTAAACAGCAAAGTGCTTCTTCTGTCTAATCTGCCCCTAAAGAAGCTGAACACCAATCACTTTTCTGATGCCTCAACAGGATAACGTTTATTCTTCACACAAGAACAAGGAGAGAGGGGTAGGGAGCTCAGGACACCCTTTCATCGACAGTCAAAAATATGAATAGGCAGGCAGACTCTCAGGCAATAATACAGTGAGACAGCATAACAGGCCACAGCCTCTTCTGAACACTCTGACACATGGCTGTCTCACTTAGCAACCCCAAAAACGAATGTCACACTTGCGGATCTGTAGAACTCCCTCTTAGTTCTCTAAGCTTCAGTGGATCCCAATTTAGCAACAACGGAATGTAATCACAAACATGTAGAACTCTCTCTCAGTTCTTTGGGCTTGGGTGGATCCTGACTTAGAAATGAACAGAGTACACTCACGGGTCCACGGAACTCTATCACAGTTCCCTTTCTGAAGCAGATCCTGGGCAGGCGCACTGCAACACTTTACATCTTCCGGACAGGCATGGGTCTCCTGGCAGCCGAGACCCCTGGATAGGCCTAAGGACTCAGGCCTAGCAGCCACGAGGCTTCTGTAATGCAGGCCCCTCCCAGTGAACTGGGAGAGCAACTGGGGTCCTCGCACCCAGCTACACTCACCCCCCTCCAAAATAGGATCCGTCCCCGGAGTCTGCGGTGGAAAAAGAAAAATGTCTGCAGGGTGTCCTGGCTAAATTTGGATAGGGATGGGAACAGGGAAGGATAACTTTTGGTACAAATACAGGTGGCATTTCCACCGAAATAGAAAAATACAAAATATCACCATTATCTGCAGCTTATACCTATCTACCTAATAGAAAAACTGTTATCAATCAAAAATATACACCGTTGTCTCTCCTTATCCAAGGAGGACTTAAACCTGAGTAGGCACTTCTGTACAACTTAAGATGAGGTTGGCCTCTCCTTAGCCAAGGAGACGCAGGAACATCTGTAAAAGAACAAAAGAAGAGAAAAACACACACAAAATATCCTATCGCTGAATTATTGCACTGAATTAAGGAGGACTTGCAGGTCTCAGGAGCCCCTGAAAGACAAAAAGAACACATACATCCTACCAGAATCATCCTAATATTCTATCAGTCTACACTATCACTTACTAGCACACAGAATCTGGCTACTTAACAGTATGAACAATGCATCATCCCCTGGAGGATAATACTTTGTTCCAAAATGCTATATACATTAAGTACTACGAATGAGGTTCCACTTACTCAATTATCTAAACCTAACCTATACAAAAAGAGTGCTTGAGTTGTTGCAGTCCATGTACTTAAGTAATCCGGCTAGGGTGAAAACTAGGCACTCAGTACCTCCTTGCCTGACTACCTAGCTAGGCTTTACACATTGTCCCCGTATCCTTAAAGGTCAATGGGCAACTTCTCTAAGCAAAGTATCCAAAAAGATTGGAAAAGATGGCATCCTGTCTCTGTAACACCAAAGTTCAGCAATGCGAACTATACACAAGCCAGAAGTGCAAAGACACGCTGAAGGCACCAGCCAAACAACAGCATATCTCTGACGTGTCCCAATATGACTTATTTCCTTTTTGTAACATGTCAGCTGTAGGGCACTTTAGGCTGTTGCTGGGGTGAGAGAGAGACCACTGACTGTTTACCTGTGTATTTTCTTTTTGTTGAGACCCAGCAGAGCTTCAGAATGTCCAGCTACAGAGTACATCTCATGAGGCACCTGAGGCAACTACTGGTGGAGAAGAGAATGAAGAGACCCAATAGAAGCTCCAGAATGTCCGTCACAGGCTCAAAACTTGATGCAAGGCACTTTAGGCTACTAGTGGTAGAGAAGAAACTGAAGAGACCCACAATAGCTTTAGAATGTCCATTTGCAATAGCACTCCCTCTGGCAAATAGCAGAATAACATCACACTTAAGTCACTTAAGATATCATAATTTCAAACAGGTAGCAGAGCTTCAGCTTAGAGTAAATCCAATTCTTCAGATAACAGCTTTAACAGAAAACAAGGCTGTGGCAAACAACAGAATTCCCAACAAGTACAGTACATGTATGCTTTTCTTCAGCGGTTACTTTATCCAAACAGGTCCAGCGATTTTCCACTGGCAGCAAAAGAAACTTTCAGATCAAACAGTACAGTTTACATCACCAATAATATCTTGGGTCTGGCAGCTGAATGGACTTCCCTGATGGTCCCATGGTAGTAATGAACCTCCTTTGATCACTTTGCTTAGGCCGTCAGATCACTACACAATCAGAGAAGATGTGACGGCCATAATCCCAGGTTTGCAGGACTGTATTTCTCCCTCATTCTAGGAGAAAGCTCCCACAGATCACTTTCCACAGAGATATTCAAAAACTCTCTTATTGCGGCATCAATCCACTGAGGCCTTTTCACTTGTATTTCCTCCCCGATATCCTCACGCACATATGGATACAAATATCCATATTCCTCCGCTATTCGCTTCATCACAATCCTTTGCAGTTTCGACAACTTTGGCAGCACCCTAGGGTCCCCACAACCAGGCAACACAGGCGTATTGGAAGCACAGGTTACTGGAATGCCTGCAATAGTGGAGGGTCTTGGGGCCCTATCTTACATGGCATATATAGCATTCCTGACAGTCTTTACATAATAGGCCAACTGCTCTTCCTCACTTGAAACTAGAGAGCCGGGTTCAGGTGAGGTATGAGGCTCAAGGGTATCACAGTGACATGGTATCAGAGAACAGTTCCGAAATCCTATCACTCAATATGTCAGAGTCCGTTTCAGTGGAGAACTCTTCAGCGGGGAGCAGATTAGGCCTAGGCTTTACATCAGTGATTTCTACAAGCTCAGCCCTCTCGGTAGCGACAGGTTTTACAGTCCCCACAGGAATATCAGAAACAGGCTTACTGGACTCAGATGACTTTCCAGGAGCTTCCATGAGTAGGCATAGCAGGCGCCCTCGACCGCGACCGCGAGAAGGCATGGAGACTGGTACTGTAGTGAGCGATGCAGCAGAGGTAGTAGTAGCAGGGAGCGGTAGTGAATTCACGGGAAGCGGTGGTAGTGAAGGAAAAAGATACACCCGCTCAAAGCCCCGGCCACACTCCGTTAATCAATCCACTCACATAGGGTGCTGGCTCCGCCACAGCATAGACAAAGGAAGGAAAATCTTCAGACAGCCGCACTCCAAAAGATTGCCGTATTTATTGTATAAATGTCTTCAAATGTCGCTTATTCATAGCTATGAATAAGCATCATTTGAAGACGTGAAACACGTCAGCTCTTGTACCTGGGGTCTGCCCCTGTTGTGCCCTGGCTGTACTTATGTATGGTTGACATTTATACAATAAATACGGCAATCTTTTGGAGTGCGGCTGTCTGTTTTCCTTCCTTTGTCTAAGCGGTGGTAGTGACTTGGAGCTTTAGTTGGCGGCAGGAACTAGCACTTCTGCCACATGAAGCGACTTAAGACTTTCGGTGGTAGCAGGAACTGACACTTCTGCCACATGAATAGTTGAAGCGGTGATGCTGTCAGAAGGATCTGACTCAGCACATGTAGATACAGCAGCTGAAGCGGTAGTGGAAACAACAGTGGAAGCAACAGTGGTGCTGTCCTCTGGTTCTGGAACAGCAATACATTTGGCCCAATCAACTTTGAGCTCCCGCGGCGGCATAGTTGGTGAGGCGACTTCTAGCAGGGTCTCACCACAGTTTGCACAGGCCATCCATGGCCGGATACTGGTCACAAGTCCCGCACAGTTGGGGCACAATAGCCCAATGGACTCATAGCCACTTGTTGAATAAAGCACAAGACTACCAGACTTCAGTGTAGTGAAGCGCACGCCAGTGTCAATAACTGCATCCCTGAACCCGATCGGTCCAGATCCGACACCTGGCGCAAGGATTTTCCATCCAACACTTGAAAAATCAGGGTTTGCTATCTTTGCTTGCTCTGACTCTCAGCACGTGTATCCAAAAATGGCGACACGCTCTCCGCACGTCCTCCTTTGCAGAGCGAAAAGAACTTCAGCACCACCCTTCTTCATGAAGCAGCACGCCAAAAGAAAATGGAGTCTACCTTAACCCCTTCAGCCCTGGCGAAAAGTGGCAAAAACGACAGGCTGTCTCTCCCATACAAAAAGACACAAAAATAGTACCGTTGACTGCAGAGTAGAGGGAATATAAATCCTGGACAAGCCCCCACATGTAGCGCTTACCCCCGTAGGAGCGGCTGAATTTGATGATATAATTTACTACTCTGACAGTACAACCCTTGCACGCTCGTATCTTCAGTTGTCTAGGGGTATATTGAAAGAAGCTGAACACCAATCACTTTTCTGATGCTTGAACAGGATAATGATTATTCTTCACACAAGAACAAGGAGAGAGGAGTAGGGAGCTCAGGACACCCTTTCAGCGACAGTCAAAAATATGAATAGGCAGGCAGACTCTCAGGCAAAAATACAGTGAGACAGCATAACAGGCCACAGCCTCTTCTGAACACGTGGCTGTCTCACTTCGCAACCCCAAAAACGAACGTTACACTTGCGGATCTGTAGAACTCCCTCTTACTTCTCTAAGCTTCAGTGGATCCCAATTTAGCAACAACGGAATGTACTCACAAACATGTAGAACTCTCTCACAGTTCTTTGGGCTTGGGTGGATCCTGACTTAGAAAAGAACAGAGTACACTCACGGGTCTATGGAACTCTCTCACAGTCCCCTTTCTGAAGCAGATCCTGGGCAGGCGCACTGCAACATTTTACATCTTCCGGACAGGCATGGGTCTCCTGGCAGCCGAGACCCCTGGATAGGCCTAAGGACTCAGGCCTAGCAGCCATGAGGCTTCTGTAACGCGGAGCTGGGCTGAACTCTGACCTCTCCCCAGGGGAGCTAGGCTGGATTCTCCCCGATCACATGACTTCCTCCCCATATATGGTTTCCTCTCACCTACCCACAATGCACTTGCACCAAGTGGATTGGCTGGGAAAAGAATGAGATCACTCCAGAATGTTCTGGAATATTATGACTTATAACACCCATATCTTAGGCAGCAGTGCCACCTAGTGACATGGTGGAGAAGTACATTGGAGAAAGTTTAGTGGTCAGGAATACAAATCACAACAAGACCAGTAGTGTCTTGCAAATATATTTTGCCTGGCAGCCTAACAAATTTTGCACCCCGCTACACTATTCATAATAAAAGAAACTTTAAAAATATCCAGAAAGCCCCTCTCCTTTATCTGGCAATAACTCACACTCCAAGTGTTTGTTTAAAAAGATGCTTCTAAATACCTTTTTCCAGTTATCTTCAGACTGGTCATGTGACTGCTACTACGATCCAAGACTACAGTGGGAGGTGCTGAGTGGCCAGCTCGGCGGTCATGTGACACCCGGCCGAAGTCAGAGGTAGATCTTGGCTCCTCCCGCTGTAGCCCTGGATCATAGTAGCAGAGTGGCCGGGAGTTACGTGACGTGAAGATCACTGGAAAAAAGGTATTTAGAGGAATCTTTTTAAACAAACACTTGGAGAGTGAGTTATTGCCAGCTAAAGGAGAGGGGCTGCCAGTGAAAGCCGTTTTTAGGGTTACAACCACTTTAAGGTGGGATATGATTACAAAGTACAAATATATTAAAGCTGACTCCAGTAACTGTAATAAACTGTTTACTCTAAGGTCCCTGAAGAGGATACACAGCCACAATTTGGGGAAAGAAGAAAAGGGGTTTAAAGTAGAACTATGGGCAAAACTTTTTTTTTTATTTTGGATAGAGCAAGAGGCAGTTATAACCGCTGTCAGATTTTTTTTTCCACCATCTCTCCCATTGCAGAGATTTCCCTTCACTTCCCATAGCCAAACAGGAAGTGAGAGGAAATCTCTGCACATTAAAGGAATTTCTTGGGGACCCCCAAGTCACCAGAACTACTGTCCCCATTGGAAGATTTCCCATCTATTACTTTTCTGGGGACAACCCAAAATGTTGGGGTTACTTTTATTTTAACTTTCAATGATAAAGGTAAACAGGACAAATAAAGAAGGGGAATCTCCCTAACGGGGGCACAGACAGCAAAACTGACAAGCTTGCTGATTCCTTTCCACTCTATCCAAAACTAAAAACAAAAAGTTTTGCATTTAGTTATACTTTAACCTTAGATTGTGGAAAGCAGTAACAATGTGGAAACCCCTTATATATGCGCTCTTGTGCAATATTTTGTGGAGCTTATCACCTGTGGACCTGGACCTGCATACAACTGACTATAATCGGTGAAGGATTGAAGTTTATGGTTCAGTAATATTTAATCCAAACCTTTATGAGAAGATGGTGGATGGCGTCCATCTCTGAAAAACACATATATGTGGGCTACATTCATTCATACACTTATCTAGTATTTGATGTAATATGCAATTACACTCAAGAACTAGGCAATTTAGGCATGCTAGACAACCTGTGGATTTATGAGCACACAATTGTGCACCCCTTTGCTTGTATTCAATATTGTGATTGTTTGCATTCTGAAAATATCTGGATACAGATGGATGAACTGATAATGTGCACATTATTAAACAAGTCAGGTAACTTGGATTAATAATAATTGAATGCATGTAAATTGGATGCATGCTTCCTTGAATAATTATTACAGGATTGAGATCCGATAAAAGCTAAATTCACAGACCTTGCTGAGAACCTTAAAGTGGTTGTAAAGGCAGAAGGGTTTTTTTTATCTTAACCTCCCTGGCGGTGTTCCCGAGTGTGACTCGGGGTGGATTTTCAGTACCAAGTACGGTAACCCCGAGCCACACTCGGGATTGCATCGCTGGATCCAGGCAATGTTACTTACCTTGTCCCCTGGATCCAGCGATGTCCCCTGCAGTGTCTTTGGGCTGTGTTCGCTGCCAGATGACTCCTGTGTGCCAGGCTCCATTCCCTGCGAGCGCCGCATCGCACGGGGACGGAGACCGGCGGGAAATTCAAAAAGTAAAACACACAGTATATATACAGTACACTGTAATCTTATAGATTACATTACTGTATGAAATAATTTCACATCCCCTTTGTCCCTAGTGGCTTACCCAGAGCCCTGCATGCACTTTTATATAATAAATGTCATTCTTTCTGCCTGGAAACTTGAGAATGTCCATAGCAACCAAAAAGTGTCCCTTTGCGACAAAAGTGTTTTTTGATCAGCTAGAAAACACCGATCGTAAATAAGAATCATTAGCAGAATTGAGTGATACTGATTTTTGGGGAAATTTATCATCAGACACTGAAAGTGACGACAGCGACAATTCTGCAACTGAGCAAATTTCTGTGTTTTTGGTTTGATTACATTATTGAATAAATTTTATTACTATTATATTATTATTTTTGATAATTATTTTTGTTATTATTATATGCGATGCATACTAGCCCATTATGTTTTTACTTTGCAGGGTAATAAAGAGTAAGTAAAACCCATCAGGGTTTACTTCCTCTTTAATGCATTCTATGCATTAAGATACTGTAAAAAGCCTTCTGTGTGCAGCAGCCGCCCTCAGCCCCCCTAATATTTACCTGAGCCACATCTCTATCCAGCGATGTCCACAAGTGCCTCAGCCGCTGAGGTATCTCTCTCCTGAACGGCTGAGACAGCAGCGGCGACATTGGCTCCCACTGCTGTCAATCAAAGTCAGTTAGTCAATGAGGAGATAGAGGGGGCGGGGCAGAACCGTGACTCTCTGTCTGAATGGATACTCAGAGCTGTGGCTCGGCTCGGGTGCCCCCATAGCAAGCTACCTGCTGTTGGGACACTCGCCAGGAGGAAGGGGCCAGGAGTGCCGAAGAGGGACCCAAGATGAGGAGGATCTGGGCTGCCCTGTGCAAAACCACTGCACAGAGCAGGTAAGTATTACATGCTTGTTATTTTTATAGAAAAAAAAACAAGACTTTACAATTACTTTGAGTGGTTTTAATGTGTGTATTTATGTGTTTGTGCTAAGCTATGAATGTGCAGTTAAATCTTTGGAATACTTTTTCATACAAAGAACCAAGGTATATTTATTGTGCTGGTGCTAGAGACATCAACATTTCAGTGGACTTTTTTGAATTGAGTAGTTGTGTAGTAAGAGTATACCTTTTTTTGGGCATTAATGTAAATTAAACATGCCTGCATATTTACTAGGATACTTGGTCCAGTAGTTGGCTAGACCCAGCCCCCAGTGGAACACTATTCAACATTTTCACAGCTTTCTCTGAAGAAGCCTTTTTGCACGCAGAGGTTAGACCTCTTTTTCTCCAGACTCCCCCTTGTCATCTGCAAACTTAAAGTTAACCGCTTTGCACCAAGTTTACTATTTCAACCACTTTCTATGTATTTATGTTAAGTGAATATATATCCCCCTTAATTGCTTTTTCTCACTGTATAATAAATACAGTTCAGTTAATCTTTCCATATACTCAGGTTTTCCATGCCTTTATTCGTTTAGCTGTTCTCTGTACTCTCTCCATTCCTGCAACATCCTTTTAGTAAATTGGTGCTGAAAACTGAACTATATTTTTAAACATCTTACTAATGCTCTGTAGAGGGGTAAGTAAATGTTATCTCTCACCTGAGTGTATACCTCACAATATCTTGCTTGCTCTAGAAAAGGGAACCTATGGCATAAAGCTTGAGATAATTTTTATATCTACAGATCACTGAAAATTGGAGTGAATCAGCGCCCGATTGATATAGTTTGATATAATATTATTTTAGAAATAGCATTAAATAATAGAATAAATGTAAAACATACCTATTTAATGTGAATGTTTTTTTTCTGAACAGATGCTCAATTCTGGGTTTAACATGAGATAAGCAGTGGACAGGAGCTAGCAGGGCAGAGTGGAGAGAGTCAACAGGGCACAGTATATGGAAACAGGGCACATATTTACATGGGAGCAGGGCACATATTTCCCTGGTACCAGGGCACATAATTACATGGGAGCAAGGTGCATATACACATGGGACCATGGCACATATTTACATGGTACCAGGGCACATATTTACATGGGAGTAGAGCACAGGGAGGCAGCAGGGCAGAGTAGAGGGAGTCAGCAGGGCACAGTGCATGGGACCAGGGTCCACGTTTACATGAGAGCAAGGCACATATTTACATGGGAGCAGGGCACATATTTACATGGGAGTTGGGCACATAATAACATGGGAGCAGGACACATAATTACATGGGAGCAGGGCACAAATTTACATGGTATTAGGGCACCTATATGGGAGCAGGCAACATAGTCACATGGGAGCAAGGCACAGGGAGGCAGCAGGTCAGAGTAGGGGGAGTCAGCAGGGCACAGTACATGGGTCAGGGCACATATTTTTACGGGAGCAGGGAACATAATTACATAGGACCAGGGACATATTTACATGGTAGCAGTGCACATATTTACAGGGGAGCAGGGCACATATTTTCATGGGAGCAAGGCACATACTTACATGGCATAAGGGCACATATATACTGTACATGGCAGCAGGGCATATATTTACATAGGAGCAGTGCACATAGGAGTTGATTTACTAAAACTGGGGAGTGCAAAATCTGGTACAGCTCTGCATAGAAACCTGCTTCCTGTTTTTTTTTTTTTTTTTGGTCAAAGTTTAATTGAACAAGCTGAAGTTAGAAGCTGATTGGCTACCATGCACAGCTGCACCAGATTTTGCACTTTCCAGTGTTAGTAATGCAACCCCCGAGTCAGGCTGAGTTCACACTAGCTAGCTAAGCTAACAGCATGGGGTCCGGTGTGTCCTTGTTCTCTGTTTCAGGTGCGAACTTTTGGCTGAATTTGCAACTGAAACGGACCATAAGACGCACAGGAACCTTTTCCAGTGCGTATCACGGCCGCCCCGGAGCTGTGTGAACCAGCTCCATTGAGAGTCAGACACACTCTCCTGTCTCCTGGGGGGAAACCTGCATCCAATTCGCATCAATGTGAACCCAGCCTCACATAGAAGCAGGGCACATATTTACATGGGAGCAGGGCACATACAGTATCTCACAAAAATGAGTACACCCCTCACATTTTTGTAAATATTTTATTGTATATCTTTTCATGTGACAACACTGAAGAAATTACACTTTGCTACAATGTAAATGAGTGTACAGCTTGTATAACAGTGTAAATTTGCTGTCCCCTCAAAATAACTCAACACACAGCCATTAATGTCTAAACTGCTGGCAACAAAAGTGAGTACACCCTTAAGTGAAAATGTCCAAATTGGGAACAATTAGCCATTTTCCCTCCCCGGTGCCATGTGACTAGTTAGTGTAACAAGGTTTCAGGTGTGAATGGGGAGCAGGTGTGTTAAATTGCTCTCACTCTCTCATACTGGTCACTGGAAGTTCAACATGGCACCTCATGGCAAATAACTCTCTGAGGATCTGAAAAAAAAAAAGAATTGTTGCTCTACATAAAGATGGCCTAGGCTATAAGAAGATTGCCAAGACCCTGAAACCGAGCTGCAGCATGGTGGCCAAGACCACAGAGCAGTTTAAAAGGACAGGTTCCACTCAGAACAGGCCTCGCCATGGTCGACCATGCTCAATGTCATATCCAGAGGTTGTCTTTGGGAAATTGAAGGTTGAGGTTGAAGGGGTAGGGGGTCAGCCTGTCAGTGCTCAGACCATACGCTGCACGCTGCATCAAATTGGTCTGTATGGCTGTCGTCCCAGAAGGAAGCCTCTTCTAAAGATGATGCACAAGAAAGCCTGCAAACAGTTTGCTGAAGACAAGCAGACTAAGGACATGTCTCCGAAGGAAGACCCTGCTGTCGGTATGTCTGGTTAAACTACGTCGCACGTCGCATACCAGACTCGTGACTGTCCGACTGGGGGATGGGGAAGTTGGAGTTGGAAGTTAAAGGGTTTCTGTTGGAGACCTATACTGTAACTCGTACCAGCTGGTACCGCTCCGGACAAGACTCACCTTGGACAGGAAAATTTGACGAGACACCAGAACCGGTGGTACGACGTCGAGCCAAAGTCCCAGAACCGTTAGAAGAATATCGGATCCGGTAGAAATACATCTCGTTGTTAAGAAAAAAAAAAAGTCTAGGAGTCTCTCAATAAACGGTACTCCACGG
>BLSH010453458.1:467751-493694 GCA_018402905.1 Glandirana rugosa
AAAACTTCCCTGTCGTTGAAATGTGACAATATGTTCGACACGTGAGTGATGAAATGTAACGTCGTTTCACAATAAAGAAGTCACGACAGTGTACTTTTCTATATTACTTTATAAATGTTTTTACACTCCCACATGAATGAAAACAAACTATGACATATATATATATATATATATATATATATAACGTGACGACAATGTCACAACAATGTCCCGAAAATTGTCCCACTTACATCAACTGGGTTTCTGTTCTTTTATAACCGATGTTTTTTGGTTTTGGGTTTAATATCACTTTCATTTTAAATAAACTGAATTCTTCTGTTGTGTAAATCCAAACTCCTGTAGCCAATATTTTCTTGTCTTTGGGTCAACTACATTCACCCTGTTAAAAGCCCTGTAACAACACTGTAACAGCAGTGCAATATATATATATATATATATATATATATACAGTATCAAACAAAAGTAAGTACACCCTCACATTTTTGTAAATATTTCATTATATCTTTTCATGTGACAGCACTGAAGAAATAACACTTTGCTGCAATGTAAAGTAGTGAGTGCACAGCTTGTATAACAGTGTAAAGTTGCTGTCCCTTCAAAATAACTCAACACACAGCCATTAATGTACAAACTGCTGGTAACAAAAGTGAGTACATCCCTAAGTGAAAATGTCCAAATTGGGCCCAATTAGCCATTTTCTCTCCCCGGTGTCACTGGAAGCTCAACATGGCACCTCATGGCAAAGAACTCTCTGAGGATCTGAAAAAAAGAATTGCTGGTCTACATAAAGATGGCCTAGGCTATATGCATATTGCCAAGACCCTTAAACTGAGTTGCAGCACGGTGTCCAAGACCATACAGTGGTTTAACAGGACAGGTTCCACTCAGAACAGGCCTCGCTATGGTCGACCAATGCAGTTGAGTACACATGCTCAGCGTCATATCCAGAGGTTTTCTTTGGGAAATAGAAGTATGAGTGCTGCCAGCATTGCTGCAGAGGTTGAAGGGGTGGGCGGTCAGCCTGTCAGTGCTCAGACCATGCACGGCATACTGCATCATATTGGTCTGCATGGCTGTCATACCAGAAGGAAGCCTCTTCTAAAGATGATGCACAAGAAAGCCCGCAAACAGTTTGCTGAAGACAAGCAGACTAAGGACATGGATTACTGGAACCATGTCCTGTGGTCTGATGAGACCAAGATAAACGTATTTGGTTCAGATGGTGACAAGCGTGTGTGGCGGCAACCAAGTGAGGAGTACAAAGACAAATGTGTCTTGCCTACAGTCAAGCATGGTGGTGGGAGTGTCATGGTCTGGGGCTGCATGAGTGCTGCCGGCACTGGGGAGCTACAGTTCATTGAGGGAACCATGAATGCCAACATGTACTGTGACATACTGCAGCAGAGCATGATCGCTCCCTTCGGAGACTGGGCCGCAGGGCAGTATTCCAACATAATGACTCCAAACACACCTCCAAGATGACCACTGCTTTCCTAAAGAAGCTAAGGATAAATGTAATGGACTGGTTAAGCATGTCTCCAGCCCTAAACCCTATTGAGCATCTGTGGGGCTTTTTTAAACAGAAGGAGGAGGAGCGCAAGGTCTCTAACATCCACCACCTCCGTGATATCATCATGGAGGAGTGGAAGAGGACTCCAGTGGCAACCTTTGAAGCTCTGGTGAACTCCATGCCCAAGAGGGTTAAGGCAGTGATGGAAAATAATGGTGGCCACACAAAATATTGACACTTTGGGCCCGATTTGGACATTTTCACTTAGGGGTGTACTCACGTTTGTTGCCAGTGGTTTATACATTAATTGCTGTGTGTTAAGTTATTTTGAGGGGACAGCAAATATACACTGTTATACAAGCTGTACACTCACTACTTTACATTGTAGCTTTACACTGAAGTGTCATTTCTTCAGTGTTGTCACATGAAAAGATAGAATAAAATATTTACAAAAATGTGAGGGGTGTACTCACTTTTGTGAGATACTGTAGGTAAATGGCATCAGGGCACATATTTACATGGCAGCAGGGCACATATTTACATGGCAGAAGGGCACATATTTACATTGAAACGGGGCATATGATTACATGGGATAAGAGCACATGATTACATTGGAGTAGGGCACATGATTACATGGAAGTAGGTCACATGATTATATAAGAGTAGAGCACATAATTACATGAAAGCAGGGCACATGTTTACATGACAGCAGGACACATATTTGCATGGCAGCAGGGCAAATATGTACTTGGCAGCAGGGGACATGATTACATGGGAGCAGGGCACATATTTACATGGGAGCAGGGCACATATTTGCATGCGAGCAGGGCACATATTTACATGGCAGCAGAGGGCATGATTACACAGGAGTAGGATAGATAATTACATGGGAGCAGGACATATTTTAGGGGGCATAGACTTAGGGCACATGATTACATGAGAGTAGGGCATATATTTACATAACAGCAGGGCATATGATTACATGGCAGCAGGGCACATATTTACATGGCAGCAGGGTACATGATTACATAAAATCAGGGCACATGAATCCATTGGATCAGGGCACATAATTACATGGCAGCAGGCCACATGATTACATGTGAGTAGGGCACATGATTACATGAGAGTATGGCACATATTTACATGGCATCAGGGCATATAATTACATGGCAGCAGGGCACATATTTACATGGCAGCAAGGCACATGAATCCATTGGATCAGAGCACATAATTACATGGCAGCAGGCCACGTGATTACATGGGTGCAGGACACATAATTACATGTGAGTAGGGCACATAATTACACGGGAGCAGGGCAGTAGCGGTTTCGTTCTCATACAAAGCGATGCAAATAGTGTTTCTGTTGTTCCCAGCCGGCCCTCCTCTCTTGCCATCCCCTGTGATGTCACACACAAGCAATTGGGATTGAGAGAAGGGAAGGAGGGGCCGGCCGGGAACAGCGGAAACACTTTTTGCATGCCTGCACTGGCAGTGGGGGTGCAATCTACCCGTCAGTTTCCTGCAACTGACAGAGAAATCGTGGTGAAACCCCCTGGTTAAGAAATGCTCCTCTAGAAGATTCAAATTAATGTTGCATGCTATAATTAAGTCTATGATCTACTAGAACACAATTTCAATTCAAAGTCTTGTGTTATCTACAAACTCATAAACATTTTTTATTCTCAAACTCTGTATTATTAAACATGTTCAAAAATAACAAAAACAACACTGAACCTTGGAGTATACCACTAACAACTAAAGACCATTCAGAATCACTGTCATTATACTCTAAAAGTAGACTTTAATCTAGTTTTATATCAATTTATTGACTCAATTTTCTAAGCATATAGAACTCAAATTACACATTACCCATCAGTGGAGAACAGTGCCAAAGTCTTTTGCAAAATCCAGGTTTACACATTTTATAATTTTTGCCTTTTCAAAATCCATCCAATTCTATATTATGGCTTTTGATATTGTATTCTAGCAGATACTTAGGTATGTGGTCCTTTATCAAACCCACAAGTATCATCCTTACTACAGAAATTAAACAAGCATGCAATTATTGGGTAAATACTTTTATCCCTATATAAATATAGATACAACATCGGCCTTGTGCTAGTCCATTGGTACCAAGCCAGTCATTAAGGGTCTCCACAAATTAGAAAAAATGGCTGAAAAATAACAGAGCTCAATTCTTTGAGGACTCGTGGGTGTAAGCCATCTAGTCCATATGTTTTATTCACTTTTCTTTTGCCTTACTGTTCCAATCAATGTGTTCATATTCTTTAATTTAGAGTTTAAAAGCCAAAAGTAAGCAGCAGTATACATGCACACAAAAAAAATCACAAATTTGTAGTTCAAAACAACCCTTTCAATTGTAGAGAATGTAAAACCTGCAACTTAAATGTAAACAGAGTGCCACTTTTGACTGCACATACCTCTCAATGTCTTCTCAGGTACCCTATGACCCCAGAAAGAGAGGGAGCTCTATAATGCAAACAACAACTTTAAAAAAAAAATGTTGAAGACTGCCCACCTTCCCTCATTTTCATACTGGTTACTGAGCTTGCACATCATGTACAAGGATCAACATGTAATTGTAAGAAGGAAAATGCTAGCTGTCAATTTGGTTACAGAAGTCAGTATCTGTATATCGGTGTTCCCCTGGTTTTCAAAGTCTTAATGCACTTTATGAAGGGCATAACGAGGTCCTGGTGGGTACCTGCTTCTTCATTCCTGTTGTAAGTTTACATTTTTTTCTATGGAAATGGTTACTTTAAATCTATGCGGAAAACAAAAATAGGACATCTAGTTCTGTAGTAGCCATGTACATAACATTTCTATTTTTCTAAATGTGTATCCTCTTTGGATAAGCAGAACAGAATTAATAAAAGCAGCAAATTTAATGATTCAAGTGCAGCCAGCATGGAAAGGCAGGATCCAGTCCAGGATCATGGAGAGAAGATTTTCCTTGTTGCTAGGAAAACCAAATACCGAAAAAATGATGGCTAGATTAAGGCGATCAAACTAATGGCAGTATGTTTATAAAAATGCAATTCTAGAAAGTGTCACATGAATTATTTGCTGTATATATACCATGAGAATTGAGTGAAGAATCAATGAAAAGATTAAACATGCCAACTGTTTATCTGTAAGGTGACACCAGATGCTTAGAAAAGGAATTCATTTTGCATGGCAGAATGCCTGTGTGAAAGCAATTTTCAGAAAGAAATATGCAGCCTCATATATGCTAAGATTATTCCTCTTCTAATATTCAATGATTTACTGAAATAATTTTATTAAAGAAACATAAAACTAAAAGCCCATGGATGATGCTGGGTAAGAACACAAAGAAGGCACAGTGTATATTAATTGACATTTTAGATCAGAATACATTTTGAGCTTGTGGATGATTCCAAGTGAGATGGCACTGTCAGAGATCATTGTTTAAAGGGCTGTGCATTCTTTTTTAGGTAAAAAGTATAAAATCTTTTTAAATGATGGTCTAAGCCAGCGGCGGCTTGTTCATGAGGGGCCTCCCCGCCGCTGACAAGTAAAAAAAGAAAAAAGTCAGCCCGGCCCCCCTGCAGGTGGTGCCGGTATATTGACTTTTCTTTTTTTTTTTCCTCGGCTCCTTGCTGCCAGCTGACAGCAAGTAGTGAGCCGATTGGTCAGCCATTAAAGTCTATGTGTGTGCGCTGAACAAACAGAAACACATCGGTTGATTGGCTGCCCCCTGAGCCATCAGAGCCAATGACTCTGTCATTGGCTGCTGTGGGCGGGGGGCGGGGCTGTGGCAGACGTGCTGCCTGTGTGATTACTCACACAGGCGCAGCAATCCATGGGGTTTCATTCCCGAGCTGCTCAGCATGCTGACCACAAGCCGAACTCTGCATAGACCTGACCTGCCTGCTATGAGATGGGGTAAGTGCTTGGGGGGAGGGGGCCACCACTGTGTATGCCCTATCTGGTGGTCTGTATGCCCTATCTGATGCCCTGTATGCCCTATCTGGTGGTCTGTATGCCCTATCTGGTGGTCTGTATGCCCTATCTGATGGTCTGTATGCCCTATCTGGTGCTCTGTATGCCCTATCTGGTGCTCTGTATGCCCCATTTGGTGCTCTGTATGCCCTATCTGGGACCCTGTATACCCTATCTGATGCTCTCTATGCCCTATCTAGGACTTTCTATACTGCTATATGGTGACTCTGTATACTGCTATCTGGTGATGCTGTATACCCTATCTGGTGATGCTGAGCTGTATACTCCTGACACAAGGGGTGGAAACTATAAGGGGTGGGACTTATGAGAAGTGGGAGGGGTCAAAAAGGAAGGATGGGGTCTGGCGCCCCCTCATCCTAAAATTTCACCAGCCGCCACTGGTCTAAGCATTCTGCTTAGGTTCTGTTCATAATTAGCTGTAATTAATAACATTATCACTGAATATTACAGCCAGCAGCAGATAAGGCAGAAGGTCTCTCAATTCTGTTTGTCCTTGGCTAACCTTAATAGATAAACTAGAGAATACTTAATACCTCTGTCATTTTTAGGGCTGTTTGTGCATATCAGGGAGATCTCCTTTCACTTCCCATCCCAGAGTCAGAACAAGAGGAAATATCTCCAAAGTGAGGAGACAGTTGTTAGAGGAACAGGTATTCCCATTGGAAGGTTTGTTCTTACCTCCTATTCCTGTGACAACTGCACAATTTTGAATTTCTCACCACCTTCTGTACTAAGGACAGTGGTCACTAGGACAAATAGAGAGAACAAATCCTACCAGAAAAGACACAGGCAGCAATAAAAACCGGAGAGGGGGTTTGACACTTTCCCCACTCTCAAAATATATATATATATATATATATATATATATATATATATATATATATATATATATATTTCATTTACACTTTAAACTTTATGCTTTAGTATGTCTGATCCACATTATTTACTTTTGCATTATGATGCTCGCCATGTCCACTAGCTGACATCAAGTAAGAAGATCATAATGCTAAGATCTTCTGTGGCTAGGACATACCTAAAATATTTCCTAAACTTGTAGTATGGGGGTTGACAGCTTGGCCAGGTAACTTTCTGTAATTTCCCAACACTGTTGAGAAGTTGAGTGTTTTACTTTGGTAAAAAACAATTTTGGTATGGAAGCTTGTAGGTAGGTAGAATTTATGCTACCCCAGCCAGTAGGGTTAAGAGTTAACTATGTTTCCCAGCTCTTTCATGGCGGGCTTTCTTGGGTCTGAACCACTGGTCCTGTGCAGTATTTAACGGGACAGGGGAACGTTAGAGCGAGCATGGAAAAAGGTTACTGAAAGGCTGCAATTGCTTTTGGTGCTGTTGCCAGACTCCATCCTGTTGGCCTGTTGAACATGCCAAGTGTGGAGTGACAAGCAATGCACATCTGCCCTCAGGATCCTGCTACAGCCTGGAGGGACTTGCAGTCTGCCCTGAAGATGCCAATCCTGAATGCTACCCAGCAGTGTATTTAGTGTATTTAGCTTTTGTGCTGCCCTAGGCCTGACTAAACTCGTGCACCCCCTAATTTAAAAATGAGCCACCACTTCCTGTCAAGGCCACACCCCTTCCTATTTAGGACCCACCTTGGCATTTTCCAGTGGGGACACTAGTTCTTAGGATTTTGGGGGGGGGGGGACAATGGGACAATGGATTCCCTTAATTTGCAGAGATTTACTCACACTTCCTGTTTGGCTATGGGGTAGCACAACAACTCATTGGTTGGGGTCTGTCGCCTGGGCCCCTCGGGACGCCCAGGTCCCCTACATATGTATGGGCTGTCCCCCCTGATGGCAGCCCTGCTCAGCTGCTTTATGGAGGTGCCAGACCGATCTGGCTCAGTCAAATATGGCCCAGTCCGCCCCATAAGACTGGCGCTACACTAAGAGCGCAAGCCGGCGGAGACTCTTTATGTGCTGCCCCCCTGCAAAGTGCCGCCCTAGGCCTGGGCCTTGTTGGCTTAGGTCAAGATACAGCATTGATGCTACCTGGTCTGAAGTTACTCAAGGGGTGTAATGCAAGTAACCAAAACATATAGACTACAGCTCGGGTCACTAAGCACAATTGGGTATGAAGATAACGGTACAAGAGTTAATACAGTGTGAAGATACAGTGGTCACCGAGGGCAAGGTCCCCGGCTGTACACAGGTACGGAAGAGGAACAGTTAAGTGAAGTGCATGCATGGAGTCAGCACTGGGTGCAGGGCGGGGCTCCATACAGCTACTGGGAGTGAGGTAACGGTGAAATGCTGGACAGGTGGAGAGGGCATTGGCTCTGTGTGCCCCTCCTAAATGCATCAGTGACCATGGTGGTGCATATTGCATCAAAAGAGTTTATTAAAGTGCAAGTGGTGCTAAAGCCTTAAGTTTTTTCACCTTAATGCATTCTATGCACTAAGGTGAAAAACCTTCTGTGCTGCAGAATCCTCCCCCAGCCCCCCCTTGTACTTACATGGGCCCTATCCGATCCAGCGATGTACATGACAGCAGTGGCTATTGCCGCTGTCTCCCTCCTCCCTGGGCAGATTGATAGTCAATGAAATGCTGTGCTGAGCGATCAGGGGGTGGGGCCGAGCAGCCTGCTCTGTCAATAGACGCAGACAGGGTGGCTCAGAAGCGAGCACGTACAGTTGCCCCTATGGAAAGAGGCTTTCGAGGGGGCACTGGGCCGGGGGGGGGAGCCTGGGGGGACCCCAGAAGGAGAGGATCGGAGCTGCTCTGTGCAAAACCATTGCACAGAGCAGGTAAGTATAGTATGTTTGTTATTTTAATTTAAAAATAAATAAATCTTTAATGTCGCTTTCAGTCATCTGTTCTAGCAAAGGAATTCACCCCTGCTTGGACTGAAGCCGCCTGCTACTGCAACAGTCGCATTCATTGATCGAGTGAGCTGCAAGGAGTGCAGTGGATGCTTTCTTCCTCCCAGGAGCAACCTGACTACAGGAACTAACAGTCCCAGCGTTCCCAGCATCACCATCTGAGCGCAGGATCGTTTGTCTGCCTACAGTCCTTTGGGTTTGGTGAGCGGGCTCAGCCCACACATAAGAGTACTATACTGTCTTTGCACCATATCTTGTTGCCTTGGATTACAATCTATTCCTGCTGGATAGCAGCTGTGATCAAGTTATTACAGGAAGTCAGTGGAAACTAACCTATTAGTGCCTCATCTTACTGATTAGAAGGACACAATGAATATAGATACCTAGTTCTCATTGCCGGCAGAAGATTATTGGACACTGCAAGACAAAAGCTGCAATCACATCTACTTATCTTCACCCCAGTGATATACTCAGGGCTGTTTAATTAATGTTACAGAATCTCCTAAGAACTCTTTAAATCAGATCAGGAGCTGTTATATAAAAGTCATAGTTGCTAACATTTATGCTCTAATGGTAGTTTATTATATTGCAATAACTATTTCTGCATTATAAACATTGTTATACTGTGTAAGCAGTCTTCATTGAGTTGTACCAGTTTACCTTTTCAGGTCATTTGATTGAAGTAGGGAGTATCTGCCTTGTTTAATCATCATTCATAGCTAGAATTTCTAAATTACTTCTTTTACAAGACCCCTGTTGGTACTGTTTATACTCCATTGAAGAACTTGATATTTCTCTGATTATTGCTATTGTTAAAGAATATAAGAAACTGTATAAGAATAACTAACTATTCACTATCTTGTATTTCCCAGTATTTCCAACATTATCTGTGTGAGTACACGATTGTGATATTTGTTGTTGAGCATTGTTATTCCTTTTAAGAAACAAGAGTAAAAGGAAACGTTTCTAACTTCACATATTTTGTGGTCTCTCTTACTTAAGTGGAGTCAATAACTCATTACACTTTGCAATATGAGTGAACCAAGGGCATCAGAGGTGGTGGAGGACCCTCAGAGTGTGGAGAACCAAGGGGGAATTGATTCGTTAAGCAACCCTCAAGGGGGCAGCGCTACATTTGGGGGCTCCCCCTATGGTAAACCTTGAAAGGTCTAAGGAACTCCCCAAGAACCAGATGGACACAGTTGCTGTCACCCAGTGGGCCAAAGAGGAAGGGAGCCGTCTAGCGTTGGCCAAAGTCTTAAAATTGCCTGGAGTGGGGTGGTCCGAAAAATGTACGACTGATGTTGAGAGGGGCCTATCCAAGGCAAGGGTCTTATGTAGTTGACCTGAGAACAGACTATGAGGAAGACAACACTTATGCTCTAATAGAATGGAAGAATGGAGAAAGAGTGTTCCTGAAGGTCTTGAAGAGGGAATGGGGACCTTAACTGATGGGTTAGAGGCCTACTGCATATCCTTGAAGGTAGAAGAGGGATCCATACTGGGAGAACACCCCGGTGTTGTTGAAAAGTCAGAAGTGGAAGAAAAAGAAGTCGAGACTGCCCCATCAAGGATGTCGCCTGCTTCTTTTTATCTGGACATGGGACGATTGGTGGAAAGTTTGATAAAAAGTCAGGATCTTACTGCCCATCAGGGTTATCGCAAACTACCATATTTTTCTGGTAAGTCACCTACTCCTGCAGGAGAGGAAGATTTTGATAGCTGGATGGATCAGGCTATAAAAGCAGTGGAAGACTGGAATATGTCAGAAGCAGTGAAGAGACAGCGGTTAAGTGTAAGCTTAAGGAGCCCTGCTTTAGATGTGATCAGAAGTTTGAAGAGAGGAAAAACAGATTGTGTGGCTATGGATTACATTGAAGCTCTGTGTGCAGTGTATGGAAGGGTGGAGAAGATTCCAGATCTACTCTATAGTTTTGAGCACACTCATCAGCAACAAGGGGAGAGGTTGTCTGCTTATGTTGCCAGAGTGGATAGGGTCTTGCACCAAATCATATTGAAGAAAGGGGTTGACCCAACTGAAGCTGACCGATTACGGTGGGAGAGAATTCTACAAGGGGCAAGGCCAAACCACCCCATTGTGCACTGGCTGTCATTAAAAGGAATCCAGATTGCACCCACGTATCCTGAATTGATGAGGATGGTAAGAGAAGAGGAAGCACTGCTTGATGAGAAGAACCAAAGATCTCTGGCGGAAGTGAGTGTTATCCCAAAAGCTGGAAAAGTGTCTGCTCAACAAGTTCAAGTGGATACTGAACTGTACGAAGCTGATAGTGAGGAGGATTCGGAATGGGGGGAAGGCAGTAAACCTGTTGCTTCCACAACCATTATTGAATAGTCTCCAGTCAAGCTTCTAGCCCAAGTGGCTCAGACACAGGGCCAGCTACAACAAACCCTAATGTTATGGAAGTCTGAGGATCTACTCAGACAGATGGGAGTGATCTCAGGAAGTGCTTTAAGTGTGGGGAGTCTGGTAATTTCAAACGGAAGTGCCCGAAGACTGAAGAATAATTCAATTTCATGGCTGAATTATTAAAAGCATTACAAAAGATCTAAGTCGCTCAGCCAGTGGGAAACTTCAAAGGGTCCCAGTGAAGGAGCCAACTGGGAACCCGACGAATCTGATCTCCAGAAAACTGAGAAGTCCAAAGAAGAGGAGTCCCAGAAAAAGAAGTCCAAGGAAGGAAAATACTTTTAACCCATCACCAGGGTCTGAGGGCCAGGCACAGGGAGTCAATACTGGGTCAGTTATTAGGGCTGGAATTAGATTTTCCCAGAGTGATCTGAAGAGAAGTAGTCATGAGATAAAGAAAGTGACTTTATCAGAGAAGTTGGTGGGGCCATCCCCTATTGTATCAGTTCAAGTGGAAGGCATTTACACTCGAGCCCTGCTATACACTGGAGCCCAAGTCACTCTTCTGTATAGGGGTTTTTATGATCAGGATCTGCAACATATCCCTTTGAATAAATTAGAAGAATTAGAGATTTGGGGCCTTGGAACTAATTGCTTCCCATATGATGGCTACATTCCAATCAGGATCTCATTTGGGCCAGCTGCCGCTGGAAGAGTTGAAACATTTGATACCCTGGCTGTAGTGTGTCCCAGGCCAGTGGGGGCAGACCACAATTCCATGATCATTGGAACCAATACTGACTTGGTACGATGTCTGTTGCAGAAAGTGATAGGAGAAGATGGGACCATACCCACAAAGATTCACCCTACACTACATCAAGCCTGTCAGCAAGTGATCCAGGAAAAGAGGGCCCTGGCTCAAGGAGTGGGTCAATTATGGAAGTTAGACACCAGGTGCTTCAGCCTGGAGTTACTTGTTTGAAGGCCACTGTGAAGCTTACATGGGATCATCCTGGACCTTTTGTAGTGTTGGAGACCGATGCAACAAACAGAACCCGAAAGATTGGTTATGGTCCCTGAAATTGTACCCACAAAGGCTTTGTTGAGGAATAAGAAGAAAGTGTTGATCAGCTTGCAAAATGTTTCCAGTCACCTGGTGACATTGAAGGCCAGGATGTCTATAGGTCAAGTGAGTGTGGCCACGCCTGTGACACCTGCAGAAGAACAGAAAGGAAAGAGTCTGCAAGTTTTAAAGAAGAAACAAGAAGATTGTGCTGCTGGCCTACCTCCTGCATGGAAGGAAAGAATGAGGTCTCAACTACAGTGGTGGGAGAGATTTTTTGCCACTGATGGCTTTGATGTGGGATGTGCTAGGAGTGCTCACTATTGAATACGCCTTCAAGAGGCGAAGCCATTTAGAGAAAGGGCTCTGAGGATTCCACTCAGTGATTTAGAAGATATGAGGGAGCAGTTGGCTGAATTAAAAAGGTCTGGTGTAATTCAGGAATCCAGGAGTCCCTATGCTTCCCCCATAGTGGTGGTAAGAAAGAAGAATGAGACTATAAGAATGTGCATTGACTACAGAACTCTCAATTGAAGAACCATCCCTGATCAGTATACCACTCCTAGGATTGAAGATGCTTTGCAGTGCCTGATGGGAGCCAAGTGGTTCAGTGCACTGGATATGAAGAGTGGATATTATCAGATACCCATGTGTGCAGAAGACAAGGAGAAGACAGCTTTCATATGTCTGTTGGGGTTCTATGAGTTTAACAGAATGCCACAAGAGTTGACGGGAGCTCCAGCTACTTTTCAGAGACTGATGGAAGGCACCTTGGGAGACATGAATTTGGTGGAGGTTCGGGTGTACTTGGATGACATCATTGTGTTTGGAACACGAAGCGAGGCTGAAGAAAGTATTTGAGAGGCTCCATGAAGAAGGATTGAAGTTGTCCATAGAGAAGTGTCAATTCTATCGCACTTCAGTTACCTATTTGGGTCATGTGGTGTCAGCTACTGGAGTGGCCACTGACCCAAAGAAACTGGAAGCAGTGACTGCATGGCCATGGCCAGAGACTGTTAATGAGCTGCAAACCTATTTAGGGTTCTGTTCATACTACCGGAGATTTGTGGCTAAATTTCAAAGAATAGCCAAACCACTCAATGAACTACTGCAAGTAGCTTCTGGGGAAGATGACAAGAAAGTGACAGAAAAGAAAACAGGTCGAAGAGGGAAGAAAGAATCCATATGTGCTCAGTGGACCCCCTTGTGTGAGGAAGCATTTCAACAATTAAAGACCAGTTTGACTGACGCTCCAGTATTAGCTTAAGCTGACCTTTCTAAACCCTATGAGCTACATGTAGATGCCAGTCGAGGTGGGTCGGGGGGAGTACTTTATCAAGAGCATGGTGGTGATCTGCGGCCTTATACCCGCTGAGAGAAGTTATCTGGCTCATAAGTTGGAATTCCTGGCTTTGAGGTGGGCGGTTGTGGACAAGTTAAAAGACTATCTTTATACAGCCCAGTTTGTTGTCAAAACCGATAAATAACCCATTAACTTGCTGACAACTGCTAAATTAGATGCCACCGGGCAGAGATGGCTGGCCGCTCCGGCTGGGTTCCAATTTAGCCTCAAGTATTATCCTGGCACTAGAAACAGGGATGCAGATGCTTTATCTCGACGACCTTATCGCCAGAATCACGAGACTCAAAAGTGGACTTGTGTGCCAGCAGATGGAGTACAGGCCTTGTGTAGAGGATTGGTCCATCGCTTGGGAGGAGGGGTTGCTGCTGAAGCTATAGCATCACCAGCAGGAGTGCCATTATCTTACTGAGGTGTGACCCAAGTGAGGAGTGGAGGACTTCCTAGGCTAAAGAAGAAAGAGATCAAGACTGATCAAGAACAAGATCCGCTTGGACGGGTGACATTGAAGGCTGTGGCTCAACAAAATCCCCAGTTGCTTTTGAAGAGTACTCACAGTCAAGCCAGAGTGTTACAGTCAGTTTCATAAATATTGGGACATTGACACAATTCTAATCTTTTTGGCTCTATACACCACCATAATGGATTTGAAATGAAACAAACAAGATGTGCTTTAACTGCATACATTTAGCTTTAATTTGAGGGTATTTACATCCAAATCAGGTGAACGTGTAGGAATTACAACAGTTTGTATATGTGCCTCCCACTTTTTAAGGGACCAAAAGTAATGGGACAGATTAACAATCATAAATTAAACTTTCACTTTTTAATACTTGGTTGCAAATTCTTTGCAGTCAATTACAGCCTGAAGTCTGGAACGCATAGACATCACCAGACGCTGGGTTTCATCCCTGGTGGTGCTCTGCCAGGCCTCTACTGCAACTGTCTTCAGTGCTTGTTCTTGGGGCATTTTCCCTTCAGTTCTGTCTTCAGCAAGTGAAATGCATGCTCAATCGGATTCAGGTCAGGTGATTGACTTGGCCATTGCATAACATTCCACTTTTTTCCCTTAAAAAACTCTTTGGTTGCTTTCGCAGTATGCTTCGGGTCATTGTCCATCTGCACTGTGAAGCACCGTCCAATGAGTTCTGAAGCATTTGGCTGAATATGAGCAGCTAATATTGCCCGAAAGACTTCAGAATTCATCCTGCTGCTTTTGTCAGCAGTCACATCATCAATAAATACAACAGAACCAGTTCCATTGGCAGCCATACATGCCCACGCCATGACACTACCACCACCATGCTTCACTGATGAGGTGGTATGCTTTGGATCAGTGGTTCTCAACCCTGTCCTCAAGTACCCCCAACAGGCCATGTTTTGGGAATTTCTCTTAGATAAAATAGCTGTCCAAAATACCAAGCCATTGACTCTGATTTAAAGCACCTGTGCAAGATAAAGGAAAACCTGCAAACATTGCCTGTTGGGGGTACTTGAGGACAGGGTTGAGAACCACTGCTTTTGTCAGCAGTCACATCATCAATAAATACAAGAGAACCAGTTCCATTGGCAGCCATACATGCCCACGCCATGACACTACCACCACCATGCTTCACTGATGAGGTGGTATGCTTTGGATCATGAGCAGTTCCTTTCCTTCTCATCTGTCCATAGGATGTTGTTCCAGAACTGTGAAGGATTTTTTAGATGTTGTTTGACAAACTCTAATCTGGCCTTCCTGTTTTTGAGGCTCACCAATGGTTTACATGTTGTGGTGAACCCTCTGTATTAACTCTGGTGAAGTCTTCTCTTGATTGTTGACTTTGACACACATACACCTACCTCCTGGAGAATGTTCTTGATCTGGCCAACTGCTGTGAAGGGTGTTTTCTTCACCAGGGAAAGAATTCTTCGGTCATCCACCACAATTGTTTTCCATGGTCTTCCAGGTCTTTTGGTGTTGTTGAGCTCACCGGTGCGTTCTTTCTTTTTAAGGATGTTCCAAACAATTGATTTGGCCACACCTAATGTTTTTGCTATCTCTCTGATGGGTTTGTTTTGTTTTTTCAGCCTAATGATGGCTTGGTTCACTGATTGTGACAGCTCTTTGGATCTCATATTGAGAGTTGACAGCAACAGATTCCAAATGCAAATAGCACACTTGAAATGAACTCTGGACATTTTATCTGCTCCTTGTAAATGGGATAATGAGGGAATAACACATACCTGGCCATGGAACAGCTGAGCAGCCAATTGTCCCATTACTTTTGGTCCCTTAAAAAGGGGGAGGCACATATACAAACTGTTGTAATTCCTACACCGTTCACCTGATTTGGATGTAAATACCCTCAAATTAAAGCTGAAAGTCTGCAGTTAAAGCACGTCTTGTTTGTTTCAATTCAAATCCATTGTGGTGGTGTATTGTGTCGATGTCCCAATATTTATGGACCTGACTGTACATTGTGAATGGAATTGATTACACTTGAAAGATGGAATACTTTACAAGTGAGTCCTTACTGAAGGGAATGAAGAAACCTGGCAATTGTATCTACCTGAGAAGCATCGCAGTTCAGTGTTATTATCCTTACATAATGAACATGGACATCTGGGGATATCATTTTTCAAATGGGAGCCTATTCATATCCTAAATAAAGAAGCTCAAGCTGGAAGTTCTTCCTCTCAATTGTGTATTGAAGATAATAGACCTACTTGTTCTTCTACACACCCGCAAGCTCCTCTGTTGCCTGCAGGAAAGAGAGTCACTTCAGGTCCACGAATGAAAACAATGGAGAAAACTTAGCCCTCAGCTGTAAGATCTCATGTTCCGCCACCTGGAAACAGACAAACCGCCCCAGCGAGTCAGTTGCCCAGTCGGGACATTAAAACTGAACCTTCATCAGAAGATTTACATCTCTCGGTCTCAGCTTCAAGAGATTTAATCGTCTTCTAGGATGAATGGATTCCTCCAGTTGTGGATATCGAAGAGCCAAGTGAGACTTTGATTCCTGATGTGTTGAATAATTCCGAAGCGGATCTACTATCCAATGCTGATCCTGTGGATGGTGCCCCTTTGATGACTCTCTTGGAGAGGGAATTTATTTAATCCCTTACTCCTTTGTGTGGATCAGGAAAGGAAAGTGTTATCAACTCCGAAGCCAATGTTACCTCTAATCTTGAATTAGAAGTTGAGAGACTTCCCACTTCGCCAGATAATGCTCCAGTTGATGCTGTTTCTCCTAAGGACTCTAGTTCTCCTCCTCGTCTTCGAAGACATATTCAACCCCCTTTGAAGACTGACTTATGATATGCTTGGAGAAAGTTCTGATAGACTAATTCCTACCATTCAGAGAGCGGGTTCTACCCCGGTCTTTGCCATGTCAAATCCAGACAAAGGAGTCCTCCATCTAACTCCTGAAACTATTGGGTGGACAGGGCTATTGCTTTGGCCTGTCAGAAAACTGATTATGAGCTCAGTGAAAACTTATATAAATGGTTTCAGCAGAATCCAGATGTTTGCCAGTACTTGTTAAATTTAGCTGAAAGCTAGGGTGTACTAATCATGTGTATATTTTAGGTTGCTAAGCCCTGAGTATTTGGGACTAAATGTTTACGTGAGGGGAGAGTTAAGAAATATTCCTCTGGCATACAGACAATCAAGCTCATTGTTTAACATGGGATCTCCCTCTAGTGTTGGTTTCTGAATGACTATGTAACTGCATACAGGATGGTGCTTTGTGGGAGTTGGAGTGTGAAAGGAGGAAACGCCCAGCAGACTCTTATTGTGAAAGACTCCATTTCCCAGTGGGCTGTGCAGTACTGAGACTTCTGGGAGGGGCTACCAACGGCCTCTTGGGACCAGCGTGATCATTGAGAGAGGAACCCTGTATGCTGCTGCCATCAGATTTCGGTATGCGGCCTAACTACAGAGTTCCAGCCGACTGACGTCATCTGCAGGTGATCCTAGTGATCGCTCTCCAGCAATACAGTGAGTGAACAGCGGAGCCTTCCGGAATTCACCCCTGCTTGGATTGAAGCCATCTACTACTGCAACAGTCGCATTCATTGATCGGGTGAGCTGCAAGGAGTGCAGTGGATGCTTTCTTCCTCCCAGGAGCAACCTGACTACAGTAACTAACAGTCCCAGCGTTCCCAGCATCACCATCTGAGTGCAGGATCGTTTGTCTACCTACAGTCATTTGGGTTTGGTGAGCGGGCTCAGCCCACACATAAGAGTACTATACTGTCTTTGCACTATATCTTGTTGCCTTGGATTACAATCTATTCCTGCTGGATAGCAGCTGTGATCAAGTTATTACAGGAAGTCAGTGGAAACTAACCTATTAGTGCCTCATCTTACTGATTAGAAGGACACAGTGAATATAGGTACCTAGTTCTCATCTCGGCAGAAGATTATTGGACACTGCAAGACAAAAGCCGCAATCACACTTACTTATCTTCACCCCAGTGATATACTCAGGGCTGTATAATTAATGTTACAGAATCTCCTAAGAACTCTTTAAATCAGATCAGGAGCTGTTATATAAAAGTCATAGTTGCTAACATTTATGCTCTAATGGTAGTTTATTATATTGCAATAACTATCTCTGCATTATAAACATTGTTATACTGTGTAAGCAGTCCTCATTGAGTTGTACCAGTTTACCCTTTCAGGTCATTTGATTGAAGTAGGGAGTATCTGCCTTGTTTAATCATCATTCATAGCTAGAATTTCTAAATTACCTCTTTTACAAGATCCCTGTTGGTATTGTTTATACTCCATTGAAGAACTTGATATTTCTCTGATTATTGCTATTATTGAAGAATATAACAAACTGTATAAGAATAATTAACTATTCACTATCTTGTATTTCCCAGGATTTCCAACATTATCTGTGTGAGTACAAGATTGTGATATTTGTTGTTAAGCATTGTTATTCCTTTTAAAGTGGTTGTCAACCTGTGACAACCACTTTAACCTACAGGTAAACCTAGGATAAGGCTTACCTGTAGGTGCCCTACATACCTCCTAAACCTTCACGGTTCAGGAGATATGCAGTGTTCTGCATGTGCCAACGTCATTTCGGGTCACACGCAGTGAAGAAATGGCCTCCGTGCCGTTTCTCCACTGAGACTGTGCTGTGACTGGCGGCTCCCGCGCGCATGCGCGGGAGTGATGTCACATGACTCCGGCCAGTCACAGAGATGGAGTTGTGGCCCCGGAAGGAAGAGGGGCAGAAGATAGATGCTGCCAACACAGGGGACAGCGCTGGATGTCGCTGGCTTCGTTTGAAGGTAAGTGGCACATAATGGACTTACTATGCGATGCTTAGTAGCCCATTATGCTTCTAATTTACGGCGGTGTGTATAGGAAGTAAACCTTATCTGGGTTTATTTCCTCTTTAAGAAACAACAGTTAAAGTAAACGTTTCTAACATGTTTTTGGTTTCTTTTTACTTAAGCGGAGTCATTAACTCATTACGCTTTGCAATATGAGTGAACCAAGGGTGTCAGGGGTGGTGGAGGACCCTCAGAGTGAGGAGAACCAAGGGGAATTGATTCCTTAAGCAACGCTCAAGGGGGCAGCGCTACATTAGTATTTATTTTTTCCAGCACCAAAAGTCCTGCACTAAAAAACAACCACATGAGAAGGTAGAATTGTACTTAGTTTAGGTGGACTAAGGCGGGGGTCCCCAACCCCCAGGCCGCGGACGGGTGCCGGTCCGTGGTCTGTCTGCAGCCAGGCCATGAAGGCTGCCCTGTGAGAAGTATGGCAAGCGAGCAGAGAGATGACATCATCTCTCACCCCCCCCCCGCATTACCGCTATTCCACCCTCACTCTAGGTTAGGTCGGAACCCAGCAACTGCGCATGTGCCGGTTTCCCCACTTGGATGCCGTAGCGCTGGGGAGAGGATCAGAGAAGAGCCTTTCACAGTAGAAAAAAACCCCTTACAAATTGCCTTAAATTATTAGTGACATGCTGGATATGGTGACAGGCGGCGGTGGCAAGTGAAAAGCTGCATTTGGTGGCAGGCAATGGTGGCAAGTGACACGCTGCATCTTGTGGCAGGCAACAGTGGCAAGTGACACGCTGCATCTGGTGGCAGGCAATCGTGGCAAGTGACACTGCATTTGGTAGCAGGCGACGTGGCAAGTGACACTCTGCATCTGATGGCAGGCGACGTGGCCAGTGACACGCTGCATCTGGTGGCAGGCAACAGTGGCAAGCGGATCGCTGCATGGGCAAACTGTTGGCGCTATATAAATTCTGTATAATAATAATAATAATAATCTGGTGGCAGGCGATGGTGGCAAGTGACAGTCTGCATCTGGTGGCAGGTGACGGGGCAAGTGACACGCTGCATCTTGTGGCAGGCAACAGTGGCAAGTAACACTCTACATCTTTTAGCAGGCGAAGGTGGCAAGTGACACTCTGCATCTGGTGGCAGGTGATGGTAGATTGGCTCTGAGGAAAGGGGATCTCCTCTCGAAACGAATCAGCCATCCAGAAGGTCCTCTGGCGTGCTGGATACAGTCCTGCTTGTCCATTGTGGACCTTGATGCTTTTCTCATTAGTTTGTTTGTGATTATATTTCTGTTTCTTTTTATCAATAAATCTACTTGGGTATAGTATTTCCATTGGGTGTCCCCTAAACCTTGGAGGGCAGCAAGGCCTGTGCATTTATCAGAAACTGCAGTCACTTCCACAGCCATTGCATCACTACTTGAGCGCAGGAGGTTGTGTTTGAAGGTGATGGTGGCAAGTGACATGCTGCATCTGGTGGCAAGTGACACTCTGCATCTGGTGGCAGGCAACAGTGGCAAGTGATATGCTGCATCTGGTGGCAAGCAATGGCGGTAAGTGACAAGCTGAATCTGGTGGCAGGCGATGTGGCAAGTGGCACGCTGCATCTGGTGACAGGCGAAGTGGCCAGTGACATGCTACATCTGGTGGCAGGTGACGGTGGCAAGTGACATGCTACATCTGGTGGCAGGCAATGGCGGCAAGTGACATGCTGCATCTAGTGGCAGGTGATGGTGGCATGTGGCTTGCTGCATCCAGTGGCAGCTGATGGTGGCACATGACACTCCTGCATCTGGTGGCAGGTGATGGTGGCAAGTGACATGCTGCATCTTGTGGCAGACAACAGTGGCAAGTGACACGCTGTATCAGGTGGCAGGCGACTGTAGCAAGTGACAAGCTGCATCTAATGACAGGCGACAGTGGCTGTCAGGAAAGACATTCCAGCCGACAGAATGGCTCTTCTAGAAAGCTTACCGTGCATAGGCACAGGCTAATTCGCATTCCTGTTCATGCTCATAGAAATTGTGCAAGTGCTCTTGCGCATGCGCGAACATCTGTTGCCCACGTGCGTGCATCTGTTGTTGCCAAGCGGGCTATTTAAACTGAGCCTGTGCTATGCTTCAGTGCTGTTTTGTCTACAGCGTTCCCGTGCATACCTGCAACCTGTTACTCTGCATCTGAATACTGTTACCGACCCGGCTTGTCCTTGATTTCTCCTGGACTCTGCCTGCATTTGATCCTGGCTTGCTTTTGACCATGCTTCTGCCTACGTATCTGCACCTGATCCGTCTGCCTGCGTATGACCCGGTTCATCTGACTCTGCCTCTGTCTCTACTGCTGCTAGACTGGCTGCTGTGAGCCCCTGCCTATGTTCCACTGGTGTCCATCCAGCCTTCCTACTCCGCTGCGATCCACTGGCGGTTCCAGCCTGCACCTGTCTCCTGCTCGCTGATGTCCATACAGCATTCCTTTATTGCTGTGGTTCATTGATGGTGTTCCCCTGCTTGATTCAGAGAGTCCATCCAGCCCAGCTGTCAGCAACACCAAAAGGCACCCGTGCCACTCAGCACTCCTGCGCTACCTGTCTGCTCTATCAGGGGCCCCGAGTCAGAGGTGTAAGAGAGGCCTTCCTCATCGTATCAGGCTCCTCCACCAGCTACGTGACAGTGGCAGGTGACACACTCAGGGCTCCCACTGATTCTGCATTATGGCGAGTTGATCTATTTCATTATATTTTACAATATTATAATATAAATTTTGCACTTCAATAATCCTGACACCATATCAACCATGTTGTGATACAGGCGGTCCCTGGGTTACAAACAAGATAGGGTATGTAGGTTTGTTCTTAAGTTGAATTTGATTGTAAGTCGGAACAGGTACATTTTTTTAAGTGTAGCTCCAGCCCAAAAAAATATTTTTAAGCTTTTTGGATAGCATAGGGAAGGGATAACACTCCTGTAATGTTTGTTGTGCTGTCTATGTGTCTATTCAGAAGATTTCACCTCACTTCCTGTCCCAATGACAATTGGATTTTGAAAATTTTGGGTTGTTGTGGAAACAAGGATTGGTGATAAAGCACCAGTGGAGACACCTTTTCCCCATGATAACTCTTACAGGAGTGAATTTCCCTTCCTATTGGTAGATTTCCTCTCACTTCCTGTTGTCTCTCTCCGTTTGTAAGTAGGAGTCGTTTGTAAGTCGGATGTTTGTAACTAGGGGACCACCTGTAATTGAAGCGCTAACACCAGCCATTACCCCACAGAGACTGCCTCCATCGCCAAACCCCCCACACCGCACCAAACCCCAGCACCCACCTTTATAAAACACCCCATCCCTTGGCAAAATTTTATTCCACAAACCCGGTCCGCTGGTCTAAAGCCAAAAAGTTCTTATGGTGGCCCTGACCTGCTGTATTGTGCTGGCCACTAATTATTATTATGTTATTCATAATGCAACATTTCCTGCTTTATTGAATTTTAATTCCATCCTCATTGCTTCTATCGGTTCAGGTAATACTGCTTAAGAAAACTGTCTGCCTTGCCCATTAATTTTCACTGATGTGGTATATCAATGTTTGATGCTGAAACTATATGACTGCCAGGCTGTAAAAGAAGTGGTATGTTTACCTTTATGGTAGCCAGCAAGTGAATTAATCACTTTCTAACTCACACTCTTACAGAAACCTGGGAGCTGCTGTTATCTGACACTTCTAGGTATGTTGATTAAAATGTCTTCCGGTGTTCACTGTCATTCCTCCTGCTGCTTTCCATTTCACTAAAGGACAGAACAGCTAGTAGAAGGGAACACAATGAGTGACAGGTGTCAAGCTCTTTCACAGAGCAAAAAGTGTGTGTTGCTCAGAGTTCTGCAAAAAGCAAAGAATTAATTTTCCAGGCTAGCCCTCGTTCCATTCTTTAACAAATTGACAGGATCACTTTAACCACTTAAGAACCAGAAGGATTTCCCACATTAGGACCAGAGCACTTTTTGCAATTCAGCACTGCATTGCTTTAACTGACAATTGTGCGGTCGTGTGACGGTGTACCCAAGCAAAATTGATGCTTTTTTTTCCCCACAAATAGAGCTTTCTTTTGGTGGTATTTGATCCACTGTGCATCACTTCTGATCACCGCTATTAACAAAATAAGAGCGACAATTTTGAAAACAAAACAATATTTTTTACTTTTTGCTATAATACATATCCAAAAAATAAAAAATAAAAAAAAATAAATGTATTCATCAGTTTTGGCCGATATATATTCATCCTCATATTTGTGATTAAAAAAAAAAGTTGCGATTATTGATTGGTTTACGCAAAAGTTGCCGCGTTTACAAACCATGAGAATTCATTTCTGGTGTTTTTCTTTTTCTTTTTTTTTTTTACTAGTAATGGCTGCGATCTGTGCTTTTTATCGGGACTGTGATATTGCAGCAGGCATGTCGGACATTTTTGACACTTTTTTGGGACCAATGACATTTATACAGCAATCAGAAATTTAAATATACACTGATTACTGTATAAATGTCATTGGCAGTAAAAGGGGTTAACCTGCAGGGGGCGGTCTAGGGGCTAACTGTGTTCCCTAAGCGCGTTCTAACTATGAGGGGGCTGGGCTGCCAGGGGCATAAGAGATCTAACTGATCCCAGTGACAGGGATCAGTAGATCTCTCACATGCCACCTGACAGAACGGGGAACCACTGTGTTTACATTGGCGGTTCCAACTTTTTTTCTTCTCTGCCAGGCAATCGCGACCATACTGCTGCAGGGTGCGGCGGGAATGAGAGCACGTTGCCGGCGGTGCACTTCCGCCCGCTAGCCACGCACGAGTGAACCACCGTTTATAGACAGCGATTCGCGCTACAGCGCCACTCTGCAGCAATGAATGTACACGAGCCGGTCCAGAACCGGTTAAGGTCATGGTTTGTTTTTTGGCTTCTTTCCTATGTGTTTTTTAAACTTTTGTCCTACAGTGTTTGGAAAAACTGCACACAAAAGGTTAAACATTTTAAATTTTTTTTTGGGGGGAGGGTAGGGGCTTCCAAATTTGAATTGCCCCCTACTTCCCCCCATAAACCACCACTGGGCCAGGGTTGTGGGGAAGAAGCCCTTGTCCTCCTGGTGACAAGGTACATTGCCAGGGGGTTCCCCTGGCAAATTACTCTACCAATGTTGAGGCCATGTGACCTGATATGGTTCAGGAGGGGGGGCCTTCCTAAACAGTCACACTGCATGCTTGGATAAGTGTCTGGTATGGATTTTGGGGGACATCACACTTTTTATTCTGTTTTTTTGGCATGGCATTCTTTCTCAAAATCCATACTATGTTGTATGATTCTCTGCCATATTACCCAATCAATGAAAAGATGACTTCCATGAGCACAAAGTGTTGACTATTTGCCCCTCTAGCGCTTACTTTGGAGGGTTTCGGGTTTATCTGTGCCACCCGCACCAGTTTCTATTTCAGAGTGAAATGGAAACTGGTGCACGGTCTGTACCTAATTACCAAAGAGATTGTGGCATCTTTCAATATAGAAAACTGCCACAGATCCCCACCATATAAAATACATAGTTCACATGTGTATTTTGACTGTGCACTTAGCTGCTTGCCAGGGGTTTATCTTTAATAATTCCATGCCATAGTAGGCAATACCTGCTGTGTGAATTAGCCCAAACCAATCTCCCTCTATGTTTTGTGTTACTGGGGCAGATGAAATGGGTTGATGGGTTGTTTAAAGGGATATGGGCAGTTTCTCTTTCCCATGCTTCCAAAGTACTGTACGTCTGATAGTATTTTGGCAAACCCAGTGTTAATCATTGACTAACTGCCAATCATGACTATAAAAGGTGAATTTGTCTATTGAAAGTTGTTCAGCCACCAGTCCTTACACATATTTCCATAGCAACTGAATTTCAAGTCAATTCAATCACAGAAGCCTCAAACCGGATTTGTTCTTTTTTTTTTTTTCTTTTTTTTTTGAGCGATTTTCTGTTTGGAGAAAAGGAGTACAAATTGGAGAACAGATGCATGTCATAGATCTGAAGATATGTTAGAACAAAATACTGTCCATAATATATTATGAAACAATTACGAATGCTTATTCTACCTGCAGAATGATTATTTAATATTTGTATCACTGACTCTGAATACATATATAAGATACATTCTGTATAACGGGGAAGGAAAAATATTATTAAGTAATTAATCCACTGCTTGATCTTTTTCTTTTACTATAGCAGAGTGACATTTCTAGTTAAATTAATTTAACAAAAATCTGCAGTGAGGGAAATATGTGGGCTGCAATTGCTGTCCTCCTTCTGAAAATATGATTTGGCTGGTGGTCTCCATGGGATATCAGAGAGAAGTCAGAACACCTAAGTTGCAAACATGTTTCAAACAGCGGCGGCTGGTGTATAAGGGGCGCTTGGGCACCGCCTCCCCGCTGGCTAAAAAGAAAAAAAAAATCAGCCTGGCCCCCCTGCAGGAGGCGTCGGTACATTGACTTTCTTTTTTTCGGCTCACCTGACAGCCACGTAGTGAGCCTATTGGTCAGCCATTAAAGACTATGTGTGTGTGCTGAACAGGCGCACACACATAGTCTGATTGGCTGCCATGAGCCTGCGGCTCAGTGTGATTGGATGCGGTGGCCAGGCGGGTTACTGTGGCGGCGGACGTGACTCCCGCTCCCACAGAGACCCTGACCGGTGACCAACGAGCTGATGGGGACAGCCGCTCTCTGCATGCCGATCTCGGCAGACTGACAGCTTGCTTGTCTGTATGCTGAACTCTGCAACATTCCTGCCTGCCTATTGAATGGGGTAAGTGCAGGATTGTCCCGACTTCGGGGGGGGGGGGGGGGTGCTGCAATGTACCCCACCTGTGATACTGGCTGCAAAGTGTCCCCACCTGTGATATTGGCTGCAAAGTGCCCCCACCTGTGATACTGTCTGCAAAGTGCCCCCACCTGTTATACTGCCTGCAAAGAACCCCCACCTGTGGTATTGGCTGCAAAGTGCCCCCCACCTGCGATATTGGCTGCAAAGTGCCCCCCACCTGTGATACTGCCTGCAAAGTGCCCCCACCTGTGATACTGGCTACAAAGTGCCCCCACCTGTGATACTGGCTGCAAAGTGCCCCCACCTGTGATACTGGCTGCAAAGTACCCCACCTTTGATACCGGCTGCAAAGTGCCCCCACCTGTGATACTGGCTGCAAAGTGCCCCCACCTGTTATACTGCCTGCAAAGAACCCCCACCTGCGGTATTGGCTGCAAAGTGCCCCCACCTGCGATATTGGCTGCAAAGTGCCCGCACCTGTGATACTGCCTGCAAAGTGCCCCATCTGTGATACTGGCTGCAAAGTGCCCCCACCTGTGATAATGGTTTCAAAGTACCCCACCTGTGATACTGGCTGCAAAGTGCCCCCACCTTTGATACTGGCTGCTCGGTCATAGTGTCCACCCCCGTGAAACGTCGGTCATAGTGT
>BLSH010453459.1:0-41027 GCA_018402905.1 Glandirana rugosa
CTGCAAAGTGTCCCCACCTGTGATATTGGCTGCAAAGTGCCCCCACCTGTGATATTGGCTGCAAAGTGCTCCCACCTGTGATACTGGCTGCAAAGTGCCCCCACCTGTGATACTGGCTGCAAAGTGTCCCCACCTGTGATACTGACTGCAAAGTGCCCCCACCTGTGCTACTGGCTGCAAAGTACCTCCACCTGTGATATTGGCTGCAAAGTGCCCCCACCTGTGATATTGGCTGCAAAGTGCCCCCACCTGTGATATCGGCTGCAATTTACCCCCACCTGTGATATTGGCTGCAATTTACCCCACCTGTGATACTGGCTGCTATATATCCCACCTGTGATGCTGAGCTGTATACTGTGTCCTGTGATGCTGAGCTGTATACTGTGTCTTGTGATGCTGAGCTGTATACTGTGTCCTGTGATGCTGAGCTGTATACTGTGTCCTGTGATGCTGAGCTGTATACTGTGTCCTGTGATGCTGAGCTGTGTACTCCTGACACAATATGTGGAATATGTGCCCCCATCTGTGATACTGACTGCAAAGTGCCCCCACCTGTAATACTGCCTGAGAAATGCCCCTACCTGCGATATTGGCTGCAAAGTGCCCCCACCTGTGGTACTGGCTGCAAAGTGCCCCCACCTGTGATACTGGCTGCAAAGTGCCCCCACCTGTGATACTGCCTGCAAAATGCCCCTACCTGTGATATTAGCTGCAAAGTGCCCCCATCTGTGATACTGGCTGCAAAGTGCCCCCACCTGTTATACTGCCTGCAAAGTGCCCCCACCTGTGGTATTGGCTGCAAAGTGCCCCCACCTGTGATATTGGCTGCAAAGTGCCCCCGTCTGTGATACTGGCTGCAAAGTGCCCCTACCTGTGATACTGGCTGCAAAGTACCTCCACCTGTGATATTGGCTGCAAAGTGCCCCCACCTGTGATATCAGCTGCAATTTACCCCCACTTGTGATATTGGCTGCAATTTACCCCACCTGTGATACTGGCTGCTATATACCCCACCTGTGATGCTGAGCTGTATACTGTGTCCTGTGATGCTGAGCTGTATACTGTGTCCTGTGATGCTGAGCTGTGTACTCCTGACACAATATGTGGAATATGTGCCCCCACCTGTGATACTGCCTGCAAAATGCCCCTACCTGTGATATTGGCTGCAAAGTGCCCCCACCTGTGATACTGGCTGCAAAGTGCCCCCACCTGTGATACTGCCTGCAAAGTGCCCCCACCTGTGGTATTGGCTGCAAAGTGCCCGCACCTGTGATATTGGCTGCAAAGTACCCCCACCTGTGATACTGGCTGCAAAGTTCCCCCATCTGTGATACTGGCTGCAAAGTGCCCCATCTGTGATACTAGCTGCAAAGTGCCCCATCTGTGATACTAGCTGCAAAGTACCCCAGCTGTGATACTGGCTGCAAAGTGCCCCCACCTGTGATACTGGCTGCAAAGTGCCGCCACCTGTGATACTAGCTGAAAAGTGCCCCCACCTGTGGTATTGGCTGCAAAGTGCCTCCACCTGTGATACTGGCTGCAAAGTACCCCCACCTGTATTATTGGCTGCAAAGTACCCCCCACCTGTGAAACTGGCTGCAAAGTACCTCCACCAGTGATATTGACTGCAAAGTGCCCCCACCTGTGATATTGGCTGCAATTTACCCCACCTGTGATATTGGCTGCAATTTACCCCCACCTGTGATATTGGCTGCAATTTACCCCACCTGTGATACTGGCTGCAATTTATCCATGTCAGGAGACCACCTCCGTCCCCGGAATTCGGGGCAGGAGACCTATGCATGGGAGCATGTAGCGTGCGCGCGCCTGTGCGTGCACGCTAGTGCGCGCCAGTGCGTGCGCGTATGCGCCCGCACGGTCTCCCAGATGGCCATATAAGCTGATAGCACCTTGCAAGCGGTGCTGTCCTTTTTACAGCGTTACCGTGCTCCATAGTTTCCTGTTTACCTGTGACCCGGCTTGATCCCGTATCTGCTTGAACTCTGCCTGCACCAACCCCCGGCTTGCCTACGACCACTCTCCTGTCTGATTCCTGTGTACCTCAGCCTGTCTGCCTGTTAATGACTCTGCCTGCACCCGACCATCCGACTGCCTGCTCCTCCTCTACTGCTTTGCCTGCATGTTATTGACCCGGCCTGCATCACTACTCTTCTGTCTAGCACGGACTTCTGGACGACATCTTAGCATCATCTGTGTCCAATCCAGCCCACGTGCCCCCCCTGTGCTCCAGCGCTCCCTGTCTGCTCTACCAGGGGTTCTAGAACCAGGGCCGTAAGAGAGGTTGCCTACTGCATAAGTCAGACTCTACCATCAGGTACGTGACACCCCCACCTGTGATATTGGCTGCGAAGTGCCTCCACCTGTGATATTGGCTGCAAAGTGCCCCCACCTGTGATACTGGCTGCAAAGTGCCCCTACCTGTGATACTGGCTGCAAAGTGCCCCTACCTGTGATACTGGCTGCAAAGTGCCCCTACCTATGATACTGGCTGCAAGGTGCCCCTACCTGTGATACTGGCTGCAATGTACCCCACCTGTGTTATTGGCTGCAATTTACCCCCACCTGTGACATTGGCTGCAATTTACCCCACCTGTGACACTGGCTGCAAAGTGCCCCCACCTGTGTTACTGGCTACAATTTACCCCACCTGTGATATTGGCTGCAATTTACCCCCATCTGTGATATTGGCTGCAATTTACCCCCATCTGTAATATTGGCTGCAATTTGCCCCTACCTGTGTTATTGGCTGCAATTTACCCCACCTGTGATATTGGCTGCTATATACCCCACCTGTGATGCTGAGCTGTATACTATGTCCTGTGATGCTGAGCTGTATACTGTGTCCTGTGATGCTGAGTTGCATACTGTGTCCTGTGATGCTAAGCTGTATACTGTGTTCTATGATGCTGAGCTGTATACTGTGTCCTGTGATGCTGAGCTGTGTACTCCTGACACAATATGTGGAATACAGGGGATGGAGTGGGTGGACTCTATAAGGGGTGGGGCTTATTAGAAGTAGGAGGGGTCAAAAGGAAGGACAGGGCCTGGCGCCCCCCCATCCTAAAACTTCACCAGCTGCAACTGGTTTCAAATCAATAACTTAGAAACTACAAAAGTCAGAGGTTCATCATGATAAAACAACAATAACCAAAATCAGAAATCAACAATGGAAATCTACACATTTTTCTCAATACAGGCTTCTCTTTAAGTTACGACTAGGGATATCTTATTTTTAACAGCAGCAGAATAATGATAATGTTCAATAAGGGAAAAGAAGGGAATTAAGTTTAGATGCTTAGCAGACATTCTGGGTTATATAGTTTGGATTCATATACGTTTGGGCACACAGATATTATAGAAAATATTATGCTTTCTATAAATCAAGATATAATAATTAATTTTACATAGCCAGCAACTATACTCTTACAGAGTCTCTGTCAGGGGGGAAGGAGCAAACTGGTGCAGGTATGAATTATAGGCACCTAGACGTGATTGTGCTGAGGCATTGTGAGTGGAATTACACATGGACAAGGCTAAGCCAACGCAAAGGCAGGATCCATTTGGGGGGACTCAGCTGCAGCAGGAATCTCTCCTTGTTCTCTACTGGCTGTCTCCTGCACACTGCAGGACTTGACTGTGAAAATTACAGCCCAGCCCATGCAGATTACACTGGGAGAGCAGCTTTCCTGATGTAATTAGCAGGGTTTCTCCATGCATGTGACAACCAGATCCCAATCTATATTAGGGGAGTTGATTGTAATTCCTGACACACACCATAGAAGACTGCTTATCAATGCAAAACGAACATAATCAAATGTTCAACCCCATATAATCCACTTGGACCCATTCACACTTCTTTATTATGTTATCCCTTAGAGACCATTTACACTTCTCTGTGCTACAATACGTCTGGAAATAGTTGCACTGAACATTGTTTTTACTTCCAATATTCTTTTCTGTTTTTCCATGCTCACTATTACTAAATCACACTAATTTACCTATGTCACAACAAAGGTGAGAACCATGGGGCAAAAGAACAGCAGCTGTCATTTCAGGCCCCGGCATCAGAATGGCCATTGTATGTGTAGACATGCAAGCAGGGGAATAGTTTTTTTAATGAGCAGGCTCAGAAGAAAAATATAGCCTGCCATAGCTTTTGTGGGTTTGATTAAAAAAGTGGGCATGATCAATAAAGTGGGTGTTGCTCTTTTGGCTTGCAATGTGACATCTTTCCCTTTTTGCTTTGCTATGGTTTAAACAGAATAGAGGGTAGGGGTACACTAAAAAGACAGTGTCAGTAAAATAAGTCCTATTTTTGGTGTACGAGGCAGCAAAAAATAGCCTCTAGCATTAGTATTAGTGCCAGCAGTGACAACACTCAGCATGCGTCAGGGCCAGCAATAACCCCCAATAAATGACAGGGCCAAAAATAACCCCCAGTAAATGTTAGGATCCACTCACAAGCACAAATCCGCACAGCACAAACCCTCCTTCCTGCACAAATTTTGCTCTAGCACAAACTTTCACCCCTAAAACCACAGATCGCTCTTCTTTAGTACATAAATAAATAGTTTAAAAAATAATAAAATAAGTAAGTGGTGAAAGACAAAACTATACCCAAGAGTGTGTCAAAATACTCTAACCTTAAAAAGTGTATCTATAGCATAAAAATATGTACAGTGATCACACAATGCAATCATTTCTATCAGAACTAGCACTGTTAGTGCTACACTCTCTATAAAATATAGTGATAATGATATAAATAAAACAATTCATCTAAATAATATATGCACCTCTCTGGAGAGATTGATCAAACCTTGTGGATGAGATTTTGGAGTGGATATCCTCTGGGTGCTTGCAGACCATCACACTGTGCATAGGAAAATAAATCATTTGCCCGTTGGAGGTCCAGATCGACTACTACTGAGGAGATATGACATCACTATCTATCACAGACCTACAGAGTATTGCATCCTGTTAAGAAAAAAAAAGGTGTCTGCTGGTTTACCTTTGCCAGCCATTAACATTGGTGAGTTATTTAGATCATAAGCGATGGAGGCTATAGCCCATGGAGAATCTGCTACTCACTAATGTGGGATTGAACATAGTTTCCTGAACTCTTTTTGATACATATGTTTCAAAAACGTATTTTTTGGTTACATTTTTGTGCACTAATATTTTGAGACTTCTATGAGAGCTGCTCTTTCCAATTGCAGCAGTACAGAAGTGTAGCTGGACAAAAGTGCAATAGTTTTGAACAGCAGTAGTTTGAAAACAGCAAGAGTTTGGAGACAGCCAAATATATTTGATTAGTGCCTGTGTCTGAATTTGAGTAAATCTCTTTTTAAAGATGTCTGGTTTAGTTCAGTGCAATACTTGTTTAGCATTTGTTTTTCGTGGTGCTTTATGGAAGCTGGGACACTATCCCATTTATATGCAAGTTTCTATTCTACGTGATAACATTGCCTGTCTAAATTTCTTGGTTAGTGCCCTGCAGTCTGAGATCAGGAGGTTGTCAAAGCCAGTTTTTTGTGTTGAGCTGCCTTGCAAAAATCCACCTCTTCCTCGAAGACTGCGCAGGAGAAGGGCAGTGTGGACAACTTTTGGGTCTGGAAGAGTCAGGTCTGTGGACCATAAATATGTAGCTTTTGGTTTGACACTGCATAACCCCTATAGTGTTCTTTCTGAGCAAGAACATAGCTGCTTGTGAGATTGGCAACCCTTCTCTGGACAGGTGAAAAAGAAGAAGGGTGCCAGGTCAGTTAGAGTAAAAAACACCAGAAATGTATTGTAGCAACTTACATTAAAATCTCCTGTTAGCAGCAGCCAGGACATCAGAGACATCACACCAGATGGGAGCTGGCCTGGAGGATCCTATTGGGGCATGTAGAGTGAGTGGCAACCTGGGATGAGATGGAAAGGCACCTCAGGGTCCATCGGACCATAAGCTAGAATATGCTCCAGAGGGTGGAAGGACAAAGCCGGATACCGTTGCCAAAGATAACATGGCGGTGGCCGGACCAGCCGCAACTTCCGGGCAGGTGTCCGGTCATGTGACAGCTACGGCAGGAGAAGGGAGACAAAAGGCATCACACAAAAGGAGTAAGCTGGACTGGTCGCGGCAATGTTTCCAAGGCTCCGCCTCCTTCTTCAGGCTGACCAGTCCAGCTAGAGACAAGGGGGCTATTTATATGGGAACAAAAAATGAATGAAAAAGTTATGATAAGTGTCACAACGGGCAATAGATTACTGCACCACAACCAATCAACTAAGGGCCTACGAGTTTGGGTTTTGGAATCCATCCATCCACTACGACTCTCTAGCTCAACGTTTCCAGGGGCTTTTTTTCACAGAGAAACCTTTTGGATTTTCACCCTGGGGTCTTTATCACCTGGGAGACTCAATGAAGAGCTTGAGGTCAGCACTTTTCCTAATTAATCTATTATACAATCAACCATACCCCCCTTTTTTATATAGTTAGGAATTACACATACCTTAATGTATATATATATATATATATATATATATATATATATACTCATTGTTTGGACTGATGTCTTTTGCACATTGTAAAAATTGTCAAAAAAGTTAGCGAAGAGTGCAATGTTGATGTTGTTGTGCACCTTGGCACAAATGATTTGTCTCAGAATGATGTGCGTTCTGTGCAGAAGGATTTTCAGAATTTGAGCCAGGATCTTCAACAGTTAGGGTATACTGTTACATTTTCAGAGGTGCATAATGGACAACACGAGAAAGTATAGCAAAGTTCAATGTTTGGTTAAAGAATTGGTGCAAAGCTGAAGGTTTTGGTTATGTTAGTCATGATGCTATCCAGTAGTCTCACATTGGACTTTACAAGAGAGATGGCCTGCATCCCTCACACAAGGGTACTGAGCTTCTTGGTATGGAATTTAGGAATTTTTTGGACATGCATTTAAACTGAGAAATGGGGGCAGAGATGTAATTGTTGAGGAGCATTTCTGTCCCCCAGCAGGTTAAACAAATGTGAGGGTTTGTGTTGCTAAGGACTGGGCTGATAGGGTGGTCACTTCAGTTGAAGTTTCTGGTGGTAATAATAAAGCAGTTGATAGTAGTGTTTGTCATGTCATGTGCACTAATGCTCGTAGTTTAGGCAATAAGCTTTGTGAGCTGACAGCTCTTTTGTCTCGGGACAACTTGGACCTTGTTGCAATTACAGAGACATTGTTCAAGGATTCAAATGATTGGGAAATAATTATATCAGACTACACACTATACAGGAATGATAGAGTAGGGAAGAGGGGAGGTAGAGTTGCCATATATGTAAAAAATGGCATAAAATAACATTAACTCAAAAAACAAATGAAATACTCGAAACCCTCTGGGTCTGCCTTCCAACCAGGGAGGGATCTTCAATTAGAATTGGAGTAGTATACAGACCCCCAGGGCAGACTGAGGGTTATGATAACTTGTTGATTGATGAGATAACCCAAATGGCAATGAAGGGAGAGGTTTTGATTATGGGTGACTTCAACATGCCTGACATTAACTGGAATTCTCAAACTGCTATTACAAGCAGGAGCAGGTATGTAATGGAAGCACTGAATGGGGTTTCTCTAAAACAGTTAGTAAAAAGCCCAACCCGAGGTGATCATATTCTTGACCTAGTACTGACAAATGAGGATCGACTGATGTTGAGGTGGTAGAGAATTTGGGTTCTAGTGATCACCAATGTCTTTGGTTTGATATTAAAACAAGAACTGAAAAGTCATATACAAAAACAAAAGTTTTAGATTTTAAATGAACATTTTGCTAGAATGGGGAAATTTCTAAAAAATGAACTGAAAGGTTGGAGTAAAATGACGGGAGTAAGTATCAGTGGGCACTATTAAAGTCTACCATCCTGGAGGCAACTAGATTATATGTCAGGCAAGTTAGTAAGAATAAACGGAAGAAAAAAACAATATAGTTCACTAAAAAGGTAAGTAGGATAGTAAAGGGGAAAAAATAGAGTATAGAAGAATAAAGGAAACAGGAGGTGTAGCTGACAGAGAGGAGTATAAAAATAGACAAAAGTATGCCAAATACATTATCAGTGCTGCAAAAGCACAGAAAGAGGAGGAAATTGCTATGTCTATTAAGAAAGGAGATAAAACCTTTTTTAGGTACATTTTAGTGATAGAAGGAAAAAATACAATGGGATCACTAAAATGAAAACGGGGAGTATAAAAATAGACAAAAGGAGGCCAAACACATTATCAGTGTTGCAAAAGCACAGAAAGAGGAGTGAATTGCTAAGTCTATTAAGAAAGGAGATAAAACCTTTTTTAGGTACATTTTAGTGATAGAAGGAAAAAATACAATGGGATCACTAAAATGAAAACGGGGAGTATAAAAATAGACAAAAGGAGGCCAAACACACTATCAGTGTTGCAAAAGCACAGAAAGAGGAGTGAATTGCTAAGTCTATTAAGAAAGGAGATAAAACCTTTTTTAGGTACATTATAGTGATAGAAAGAAAAAATACAATGGGATCACTAAAATGAAAATGGGGCACAACACATATGTTGAGGGAGATCAGGCTGTAGCAAACCATTTAAACAATTATTTCTGTTCAGTCTTCTCAGAAATAGACTGCATTAATGATAACAAGTTAGGGAATCATATTGGTTCTAGTAATGATGGTTAATTTCTAGGATTTCCAGAGACAGAGGTAGCAGAGGAACTGACTCAGTTAAAGCTTAATAAAGCAATGGGCCCTGATGGTATTCATTCCAGAGTTCTAAGAGAACTTCGAGATATAGTTATTGGACCATTAACAGATCTTCCCCCAATATCCCCATGATTGGCGGATAGCTAATATTGTACCTATCCACAAGAAGGGCAGCAAGGTAGAAGCTGGCAATTACAGGCCAGTGAGTTTAACATCAATCGTAATCAAGTTAATGGAATCACTCCTGAAAAGAAGGATCATTGATCACCTAAGAATACACAGCTTGCTGGACCCAAAGCAACATGGCTTTACTGAGGGCAGATCATGTCAGACAAATCCGATTGAATTTTTTGACTATATTACCGGTGTTGTGGACCAGGGTGGTGCTGTGGACATAGCGTATCTTGATTTCAGCAAGGCATTTGATATAGTTTCACATAATGATCTGATACAAAAGTTGTACAAGCTGAGACTTAACCCTTGGGTGGTTCAGTGGATATGCAGTTGGCTAAAGGATAGATCCTAGAGTGTGGTTGTAAATGGGGTTCACTCAGAACAAGACCAGTCATTAGTGGAGTACCACAAGGCTCTGTACTGGGTCCTGTTCTATTTAACCTATATGTAAGTGATATAACTAAAGGTTTGTTGGGCAAGGTATGTCACTTTGCTGATGATACAAAGGTGTGTAATAAGGTTGATGTCCCTGGAGGTGTCTGTAACATGGAACATGATTTGGCATTGCTGGAAGATTGGTAGAAGCAGTGGAGACTTCAGTTCAATATTTCTAAATGTAAAATAATGCACCTAGGGAATATGAATCCCCTTAGAGAGTGCAGTATTGGGGATACAGTGTTAGCCAGCACTACAGAAGAAAAAGATTTGGGGGTGCTTATTTCAGATGATTGCAAAATGAGCAAACAGTGTGACCAGGCAGTGAGAAAAGCAAAAAGAATTCTGGGATGTATCAGTAGAGGGATCACCAGCGATAGGAAGGAGATTCTGATCCCTCTATATAGATCTTTAGTGAGACCTCATTTAGAATACGGTGTCCAGTTCTGGAGACCTCACTTACAAAAAGATATTGATAAGATAGAACGAGTTCAGAGACGGGTAACAAAAATGTTGAAAGGTCTGGGGGATAAAACATATCAAGAGCGACTTCAGGAACTTAATATGTACACTCTGGAGGAAATAAGGAAAAGGGGAGACATAACTGAAACCTTTAAATACATCAAGGGGGTGAATAACGTTCAGGAGGGCAGTCTTTTCAATATGAAACCAAAATCAAGAACACAGGGACATGACCTCAAACTAACTGGAGGGAAGTTCAAAACTAATCTTAGAAAGTATTATTTTAATGAAAGGGTGGTTGATGGAATAAACTACCAACAGGTTGTGAGAGGGTCAACAGTAAATGTCTTCAAACATGCTTGGGATAAACATAAATCTATAGTCAGACAATGAGGTTAATGGGAAAAAACAAAAACAAAAAAAAAGGGCAGACTTGATGGACTACTCGTCTTTTTCTGCCTTCACTTTTCTACGTTTCTATGGGTTTTTTTTACAATGTCAGAGTGGATGGGAATACTCAATTACTGTTAGAGCTCCTGCCTCCACCGAAAAACTTCACCTAGGTGAGGTTTTCATGATAAATTAGTAAATTATTGGTGGAAATGGGCACTGCTCTATATTATAGCTATCAGGTGTTCTATTAGGTGCTATTTCAAAAAATTCCCAAAGTGATCACTATGATACTTTAATAAATGTATAAATTATTGGTGGAAGTGGGCTCTGTTCTATATTTATGGCTATCAGGTGTTCTAATAGGTATTACTCCAAAGGATTTCCAAAGTACTCAATATAAAATAAATCAAGTTTGACTATAATCTCCTCTTAAAAACTGATTATAGGTAGCACATGCCTTTAAACCCTAATAGATAAGTGAAAATTAGAGCAGTGAACAAGTAAATAAATAAGTGGTAATATAGGTCCAACAAATTATATCTATATAATCACTTACGGTCATATTAAATCATGGTTTGTGCAATTTACCATATAATATATATATATATATATAATATAAACAAGCAAAAGTGCCCAGTGCCGTGCAAAATATTCTTTTGTACCCTACATACAATTATGCAAAAAAAGGCTATACAAAAAGTGCAAAGTGCTGTGCAATCATCCGTGAAAAGTAAACAGTCTGTGTGCAATGTCCTTTTGAACAGTCTCTCAATATGCTTCCTTTAAAGCAGGGATATGCAATTAGCGGACCTCCAGATGTTGCAGAACTACAAGTCATAGCAAGACTCTGACAGCCACAAGCATGACACCCAGAGGCAGAGGCATGATGGGACTTGTAGTTTTGCAACAGCTGGAGGTCTGCTAATTGCTTATCCCTGCTTTAAAGTAATCTGCTGCCAAGTACCGCTGGAAAAATCTTCAATATATTTATTAGGTGACTCAAAATCCACTTCAGTCGTGATCCACTCAGTGCTCCGTGCTCCCCAATGCCCAGAACACTCACCATACCACGGTCCCTACTAGGGGGTACAGGCGAAAGAACAGTCCTGAATTGGAGCAGGAATCCTCCCCGTCACAGGCATAAAAGGAATAGGGAACAGTATCTCGTGTGACATGTTTAAAATAGGTTTTTTATTTTTAATCTAAAATATCGCACTCACATTTTGAAAAGTACATCCAAGCAAAATTAAACCATCCACCGCCGTGTTGTCTGCGTTCCAATCGTGAATGAACGGTCTGCTGAGAGTGACGTCAGCACGTATAGTACCGTCCTATGCGTTTCATCAACAGATGTCTACTGGGGCAGTGCCATCTTGGTACACTCACGGCATTATATAGTGAAGATTGAGGGTGTAATTGGCTACGGGTGTAGCTGCCATTTTAGAGTAGTCCAGAAGATCCCCTATGGATGAGAACGTATCAATGGGGTATATGGCGGCCATTTCTAAATGGTCCTACCAAAGATACACATAGCTTCCAAATGGTTTAAAAGGAAAACAGAGAGAGACGTAAACCACGGAAAGAAACGGAAAAAACTATATATGAAGGCCATGTTGTTGTGGTCCCCAGCCACTGACTTAATAAAGTAACACAAAACGATGTGCGCACCAAATTACAACAAATGTCAATTTTAAAATCTATAAAACTTGATGCCAATTATAGAAGCAATAAAATAAGTATATGTGTACACTATAAGCATGGGGGAGGATTTGCGTTGGGGAATCACTGTGGGACACGTCAGTTTGAAAAATTCATACTTCAACATAACTAGGAATTACACTTATATAGTGGCACGATGATTAAATCATTTAAATATCTTACATGATGTGTTATGATGCTTAATTCATCAATGTGTATAGTTGAACTCATATGTACTACTAAATATAGCCATGTAAAATTTAAAACAAAATTGTATAAAAAATGTGATAATTAAATATAATACATCATGGGTGCGGCATTAGAATAAAATATGTAAAAAATGGAATGTCAGATCTAAGGGAGTATCTAAAGGAGGTGTAGGCCCCCTGCGGGCATTGAGGCCCAGAGGAAAGGGGGGGGGGAAAGGAATCCAATTTCCACGTTCATCCCATCTGGATATAAAGTGTTTGAAAGATAAATCCATCGGGTTTCCATCTGGGAGATTTTCTTTGTTTTATCTTCTCCTCTCCAATGTCCTTTGGCTTTTTCTATCCCATAAAACATCAATTCGGAGGGGTCTTTATGATGAAATTCCTTAAAATGCTGGGATATGCTATGATTTGGGAAGCCTACTTTAATGTTCTTAATATGTTCTCTGGTCCTCTTATATAGTGGCCGGGTAGTCCTCCCAATATATTGTTTCTGACATGGGCACTCCAACACATACACTACATGTGTGCTATTGCAGGTAATCAAATCATTCACTTTATACTGTTGTCCGGTGGAGAAGGACGTACAGGATACCTTTTTTGGGGCCCTTTTTACTGAGTCTACAGGGGAGACACTTATTGCACTTGAAGAAGCCTTTCAGATTAGAGTTAATATTTTTTTACCCACTCTTTTATCACAGATTAGTGTGGTCACTCACCACATATATTAATTAGATTAATTATTTTGTTTATATCATTATGATTATATTTGATAGAGATTGTAGCACTGTATATATTTTTTATGCTAAAGATACAATTTTTAAGGTTAGAATATTTTGATACACTCTTGAGTATAGAGCTGTTTTTCACCACCACTCAATTAGATAGCAGCTAGACAGGATTAATTAAGCATCGCTATCCCAGTGCGGTCTTAATCTATTTCTTCTTTAGTACATACCTCTTCCATGAAAACTGCTCAGATCCTAAATATTGAGCAGTTCCCTTCATGCAGTGAAATAAAGTCCTAGGCATACCTTGGCTCTGTCACATGACACAGCAAAGGTATGCCTAGGTCTTTTCCATGCTGAATGAAGGGTGCCTAGACTGTAGGGCCTTCCTCCTCTAAGCTGTGCCATGTCTGAGCTCTGAATTTCACGGGTGCAAGAACACACAACATTACAAGGATTTCTGTATACAGCCACAACTTTGAGGGGAGGGGAGGGACAAGCACTGAAGAGGATACACTTGATGACAGAAGCTCTGGAGTGAGTTTGGACCCCAATATTTCCATACTTATCTATACCCCTGCATACAAGCACCATCTGTCTCAGCCCAAGTAGTGGGGGTGTATACTTCAGCATCTTCACAAGAGGAACTGGTGTGAAAAAGGATAAATGAATAACTGGAATATCTTATACAGGTATCCTAATATTAATAAGGAGTTATAGGAAGAGTCTTACACAGATGGAACAGGTTACACAGATTGGGACAGTGGTAATGGGGAATTTTAACTACCTTTAACCACTTGCCGCACAATCATGTATATATATGTGATTGTGTTCAAGTGGTTTTAACAGGCAAATGGCTGCAGCTGTCGGCCATAACCCTAGTATTAAAATTTTCAGCCAGCGATTCCCTACATTTTTAAAAGTGATCAGTGTGGCTAATTAGCCGTAGGGTCGCTTTTACAGGCAGCTGGAAGGGGATCTCTGTGCAATCGGGAAGCCCGGTCTCCTGCCTTCACCGCTCCTCAAAAGGGATTGTGAATGTTTCTCTTATTGAGGCTAATACCAAAATGATTTTGCGATGGTACAGAATCCCCTATACTTTAGCCAAAATTTACCCAGATGCCTCCCCATTATGCTTTAGAGGCTGCAACCATATGGGTACGATGCTCCATATCTGGTGGACCTGCCCACAAATATGGGGGCTCTGGAACAAAATCTTTGCAATCATCCGCAAAATCACTGGGGTATCAATTCCCCAAACTCCGGAGATGGCTCTACTTAATCACAGGATAGATAAGCTAAACAAGCATACTCAACAACTAGCCTCCTTCATACTCACGGCTGCTAAAATCACGATAGCTAAATTCTGGAAAAAACCTGCTGTCCCACTATCCTCAGTTAGGCGCAAAATCGCCTGGATCATGACACATGAGATTGTCAGCATCCTCCTGGACAGGGTACGGGCATTTGAGCTTACCTGGGAGCCATGGATGTCTTTTTCCCACATACTACTATACATGGGGGCTCTGGATTCCTGATCTCTGTATCCCCAGATGACCGGGAGATGACCCCACCCGACTTCCCTTTTCTCTTTATACTCTGGTTAACTGTCTTTTCTTCTCTACCCTCTCTTCCATTTATGCCTCTTACTTTCTCTCCACTACTTACCTGGATGGAATTTTGGACAGGAGACAGATGGTTCTGTTATGTATCATTGTCATGCAATGAGACCTCCCCCCAGTAGGTCCATACTCCTCTGAGTTTTGGTCTAGAATAGGTGGTCTCTCTCTCTCTCATGATTCAAGGAGGGAGTGGCTGGGGCCCCTAGCCCCACAGCATGACCCCACTAGGGGTGGTGCGGGGTCCCCACGTCACTTCTCCCTGGAAACAAAATAGTTTAAACTATGGGGGAGACAGACCAAGTCTGATAGTTCCTAACGTCTCTGCAGCGGTTCATTCCCTGCGTTGATAATGTCTTGCACGTTGTTTATTCACTTTTAGAGCGGGTTTTCTGCCCGCTACCATGTACATCTCTTGTGTACTCCATATGTCTCTGATATGTACCTAATCTGTAACTATACTTGTGCTAATTGCAATAACAATAACAACTATTGAAAGGAAATGTCTATGGTCTAGGAAACAGGAAGTGATGGGCATTTTGTCACTTTCGGTTAGGGCAGATGTAAACAGAGCCATTTTTGTTAACGCATGAGATCAATGTTTTTTTTTTTATCTCATGCTTTCAAGGGTAGAGGAGAGATCTGGGATTTTATAGACCCCACATGTCTCCATAAAGACAACATGTAATGCTTTATTGTTATGACAAGGAATGTTTACATTCCTTGTCATAGCAATAAAAGTGATCAAATAAAAAAATTAAAGGGGCAGTGTAAATATAAAAGTGTTTAAATAAAATAAATAATAATAAAAATGTTAAAGCCTCCCGTCCAGAGGTGCCACACATGTGAAGTATTGCCAGAAATGTTAAAGTTAGAGCAAGAATTCTAGCTCTAGACCACCCTTGTAACTCCAAACTGGTAACATGTAAAAAATATTAAAGCGTCGCCTATGGAGATTTTTTTTTTTGTAATTTCTTTATTTAACCGGAAGTTGCATTTTACAAACCAAGGTGTGGGAAACTAGAAACAAACATTTAGCATCAGGACTTCAAAGGCAGCTCAACAGATCAGAGCATACACAAAGTTCCAAGGCGTACAGATACATTCCTAACTGAGAGGGCGGTAAGTATCTCCAAAATTCCCAGCCTAAATAGAAAAACCCTAACGTAGTACTGCAACCATGTAGGATAAAGAGTGAAGAATACCGGGTGTCACGGATACGCACGCCCACGGCGACTAGCTAACCGCGACGTGGTCCCATGACTGGGTTATATGAGGGAATAAGGGGGACCTTATACTAAGCATTAAGACTTCACTGTACTTTCACAGACCGCACTACCTTTGGCCACCACTAGAGGGAGACGCCACTCCAATCCAGCTGGCTGACCACACACAGGCATCATACAATCTGGTGCACTCTAAGGGCTGGGGAGCAGTCTAGCACTTAGCACACACTTCTAGGGTTTCTCAAGCTATCCTGAAAGCTAAAACCCCGGTGGTAATCCCTATGCCCATTGTCCACCCACCACAGACACCCAATAAAAGATAGCCTGCCACCACCCAACAGTTTGTCCACAGACCCGTCTGCTGGGCCACCACACACATACAGATCTTCATCTGGCAGATCTGTTGGCTCACAGTCTGCATGCAAACTAAAATACAACAACAATCTCTCTAGAGGTATGAGTCCTAGCTTAGTACACGGAAATCACTTATTAATTTTAACATTTAAATTCCCGAAAATAGGCAGTGCATAAGAAATATATAAAAAATACCAAACGCTAAACAGACAATACATACAATTGGCAATTCTCTATGAAAATCAAAAGGGATAAAAAAACAGAAATAAACTTTACTGAAGTTTATCCTTTAGTAGAAGCTTACTGGAACATAGGGGACTCCCCAGTTTGGAACTGGCTTCGTGAGAGAACCCTGTCCATATCTCAGGCTCCCCAATTTATTGAAATATGGATGTGGGCTGGACGTTAGCCCCTGGCCAATCAACCCTGGGGGGTGATCCTGTTCCAGCCCACAGGATGTTTCGTGTTCTGAAATGACCAGCATCGAATTGGGCCAGGACGGCGCTGATCACTGGGTCATGAATAGGATTTCCAACACCAGCGCATCGCTCTGATCATGACAGTGCCAACCACGGTCTGCCTGCCGCAACCAGGCGACATTTAACGGTTTTGTGTGTTTTGCTAGGAATCTACACATACTACAAATATAGATTGACATGTATTTGTAACCCACTCACAGGTACGATCAAAAGGAATTGTTTTCATCTCTCTGCCGCTGATATTTCAGCTTTTATGAGAGATAACATGTATTCCTTAGATCTCTTAAGTTTGTAAACCATGTGCAGCCTTCTCCTGCCCCCTGTGGATCCTTGTAGCCAAGATGACTAGGGCTTACATTTGAAGCTGCAGAAGGTGACAATCTATGTTTACCCTGATGGGAACTTTTATTGCCATCTACATGTCAACTCTGGCCTATGAGCTGGTCTTGCCCTTTTCAAGCGCTAACGAAAGGACATATGTGCATGACTGACATTGACTATATTTTTAATAACACAGAATTAAACTACTGTACATCCACAATTATATTACTTCTATAGAATACATCACATCTCCCTAAGGCAAAAATATCCTTACGCTTACATTTATGTTACACCAGGGTCAGAATACCGACGGCCAATATAAGCCGATAATGGAACGAGATCTACCACACATGGTCAGATACATATGAGCAGCAAGGAAACTACAAGGGAGGGGTTTCCAAGCTAAATGTGTACATACAGAAGGAAAGAGCAACAGAAAGGGGAACGGGAAGGGAAAGAATGGACAGGGAAAGAGAAAGGGAAGCACATACAAAGGAAAAAGACAAGGATTTGGAGAGCAAGAAGAACCGGAAAAACAGATTCTCTCACCCAGAGCCTCGCAACAGTCGTAGAGAAATCAGCCATGTTGTGAGACCTCCTGTAGAAAGACATCAGTGAAAACGAAGTGTTGCCATGGTCTCCAGATGTCACGAAAGGACTCCTCCTGATTGAGGAGGAAAGCCGTATGGTCCATGTCTCTAAGTTTGCTAAATTTAGAGAACCAAAGAGACCTTTAGGGTGGGTGCAACACAAGGGAATGCACACCTTGGCCACATTTAAAAGCTTCCTGTGGAGATTTTTAAGTATTGTAGCTTGTTACCATTCTACAAGCGTGCAGAATTTTAAAGTGTGACATGTTAGGTATCTATTTACTTGGCGTAACATCATCTTTTATATTTGACTGAAATTGGTTTACATATTGTGTTTTTGTTGCATTTAAATTCATTAAAGCGGTTGTCTACCCTTTTTGTTTACTTTTACCTACAGGTAAGCCTAGAATAAGGCTTACCTGTAGGTAAAATGAATATCTTCTAAACCTGTATGGTTTAGAAGATATTCCCTTTCTAATGTAATACATCGTTACGGCGCATGCGCCGTGTATGTTCCGGCGCATGCGCCGTATATGTCTCGGCAAAAGCCGGCATTTGTTCCGGACCCTGCCGGGGAAAACGAGCCCCGCGCGCATGAGCGGGAGTGACGTCTCGCGGCTCCGGCCAGTCACAGCGCCGGAGCCGCGTACCCGGAAGCAAGATCTGGGTGAAGATGTCCGCTGCCACTGAGGGGACCAAGCGGCTCGGTCGGATCTTCGTTCAAGGTGAGTATTTCATAATGAGCTAGTATGCGTTGCATACTAGCTCATTATGCTATTATCTTGCAGGTTTTTATTTTTTTTTTTTTTTTAAATTTGAGTAGACAACCGCTTTAAAGTGTATTTTTTCTAAAAAAAATTGTGTTTGAAAAACCGCTGCACAAATACAGTGTGACACAAGAAATTGCATTTACCACCATTTTATTCTCTAGGGCCTCTGCTAAGAAAAAAAATATATAATATTGGGGGGTTCTAAGTAATTTTCCAGCAAAAAATACAGAATTTTACTTGTAAATAAAAAGTGTCAGAAAAGGCTGGGTCTTCAAACAGGTTTTTGTGATGCTAATGCTAAATATAACAATAATGTGGTTATTTACTGCAAGATAATTTTATGGTCAGGAGACAAGTAGGTGGCACGCTGCACAGCACAGTCAAATATAATCACTACAGCACATTAATTGTGAACAACAGAGGAACCACTTAGGTTTTAAGTTATTGTTAAATGATATGCAATAAAAACACAAAATGAGACTGGTTATCATTGGTTACATTAGATGCACAGTTACTGCAAATTTCACAACCTTATTAAACAAACCTCACACAAACCTTTTTATTCAAATATTGTTATTCTCCTTCACTATTAGCATTTATTTCACTAGTGGGAAATTTAACTAATTCAAAAAATGATTCCTTCTATTTAATAGAAATTAGGATGAAAGCATAACGGTGACACTAAATATTGAATGAATCATAAATGTAGCGGTGAAATAAAACTTCAGACAAAATATAAACATTAAAAAAACAAAAGGAAAAACAAAGAACTGTTGGTGTTTGCTTTGTGCGTGGTATTCACATTTTGAAGAGAAACAGATGAAAAATTCAAGCAAAAAATTGTAAAAATTAACAGAGAAGAGCAAAAATCCAGCATGACTTAATCTGGAATAAGAAAGGCGGAAGGAAAATGGCTTGCAAGGAAGCTAAATAATAAAATAAAAAAGGGGCACTGGAAAGAATAAAACCTTTAAAGAACTGTACAGAAAAGAAAACGTATATATAGTGGTACCTCGGTTCATGAATGCTTCTGTTCACGAACAACTCGGTTCGCGAACAGAAGAGTTCACAAAAATTTGTTTCGGTTCGTGAACTCCGCTTCAGTCCATCAACATGATTTGCGGCCATTTTCCCTGCTTTTTCCTGCTCTGGTGAGATTGCGGGTCACAGAGAGACACTGTGTGTGCAGTACTGTGAAGACACTTACAATGCAGTATTTCAGGTTAAAGTTTATTTAGATGTCACAGCATTAAACATTACGCCAACAAGAAGTCATTGCATATTCAGTATACATAGTAATAGTGGTACAATAATAACCCTTCCGGACTACACACCAAACTGTACCAGACTGTCAAAAGGCACATTACCAGCGTATCAATGTACATGAATCGAAGGCAGCTTTATCCGAAACACCTAACAGACATGCACATTACCAACAAATTGTTAACACGTGTTAGTCCCGCCCCCCCCCCCTCAATTTTGGGTCAGCAGAGCAGTGTATTCCTACAACTCCTTACATAATTAGCCTGTCCATCACCAGGTCTGTCTGGGCCAGTCCTGGGATGGCCAACCAGTTTCCCTAGACTTTATCAAACTTTAAGTGGCTGCCCCTGTATTGGTATATCAATTTTTTCCATCCTGAGCACTGATCCCATCAGCTCTATCCACATACGGCGCAAATGGGGTGCGGGTGAGACCCAGTGCTGTAGAATGAGTTTACAGGCCTGGAACAGAGCCCGAGCCACTGCCTCTTTTGCATATTTGTCCTCAATCACCGCATCCAATGTGCTCAAAATACACTGTTTGGGGTCTAGAGGAATAGACACCTGCCAAGTAGCATTAATCGCGGAGACGACCGAGTTCCAATATCGGTGGAGCTTGGGACATCGCCATATCAGGTGTATTAAGTCCCCCACACCTACTCCATGCCTACCACACGGGGGATCTGGTCACAGCCCCATTGCATGCAGCTTAGCTGGGGTACGGCGAACTCTCAATAGAATATACAGCTGGGTAAGTCTTTGTGATACATTAAGGGAGCAGATGCGGACCACCTCCAAAGCCTCCTCCCACAGTTCCCCGGGCATCTCTCCCACATCTCCCTCCCATTTTTCACAGGTGGAGTTAGGAAAGTTTTCAAAATGGCCCCCCCATAAGCATGGCATAGCGTCTAGATATAAATCCTTTTGTGCAGGTTGTTAGCTGTATATAGTTAAATATGGGGGTAGGAGACAATGTTGCATCCCGAAGTGACAGCTGGGCCATCACTGCGTGCTGCAATTGTAGGTAATAGAAAAACCTGTTAGTTGGAATGTTATATTTTGCCCTTAATCGAGAGAATGGGAGAAGCTTCCCGTTGTGTACAATATGTTTGATATGTGTCACCATGTACTTTCCAGAAAGATGCATGTTCTAATTTAGCAAGTTCTGGGTATGAAAGGTTCCCCCATATGGGACTGAACTCCGTGTATCCATCGACTTTTTGTAAATTTTTCGCTTTATCACAATTTTTTTGTACAAGTCTGTAAGTCTGGCATTTTTTTGTTCGACTAACAGAACAGTTGAGCTTCCAAACCCTCTGCCAGAGAGGAGGCCCCGGTTTCATGCAGCAGGATTGATAGCGTGGAATCAGTGCCAGCCTCCCTTAGTGAAGTATGTTCCCGTAGTCCTCCAGATGTTGGAGTTGAGAGGCAATGTAATATATCCAAGGATTCAGGAGAGCTAGCCCTCCACCATCCTTTGGCTTTCGCAACTGCTCTAGTTTGATGCGGCCGCACCCTCCCTTCCACAACAGGGCTCTGAATATGGAGTTCACTATTCGGAAGACTTTTAGGGGAAAAAGTACCAGGGAGTTATGGAGGAAATAAAGTAGTTAGGGCATAAACATCATTTTAATTAAATTGGCCGTTCCTGCTACCGACAGCCATAATTTATTCCACAGTGTAACTTTGCCCCTGAACCTATTGAGTAATGGGGAGATGTTTAAGTGGCAATAGTCAGTAATCTGAGGGGAGATTATTATTCCAAGGTATTTAAATGTGGATACCACCGGTACTGGGCAGGACGATGTTAAATTAAACGTGGCCACCTTATCCAAAGACAGCCGCGCGGATTTAGACCAGTTAATCGTTAGCCCTGAGAAGCTACCAACTTTAAAATAACCTCCATAGCCTTACTTAGAGAGATATCTGTATCACCCATAAGCAAAAGCATATCGTCCGTGTATAGAAGAATTTTTTCATGCAGGTGCCCATATTTAAACCCTGTTATTTCTGGGTGTGCTCTAATCTGCTCTGCCAGTGGCTCTATTGCCACTGTGAAAAGCAGCGGCGAAAGCGGGCATCCTTTTCGGGTACCTCTTCCTAGCTCAAATGGCGCAGAGACTTTGACGCCTTCTCTAATTGCGGCTGTTGGTTTGTGATATAAGAGCTGGATCCATGAAATAAATTTATCCCCAAAGCCAAATTTTTCCAGAACCGCCCACAGATATCCCCATTCAAGCTATCAAAAGCTTTGTTCGCGTCTAGCGATAACAAGGCCCTATCTCCTGCATTGTCAGCCTGAGATTGCATGTTCACAAACAGCCTCCTAAGGTTGATCGCTGTGAATTTATTGGGCATAAAGCCTACCTGATCGGGATGGATTATGTCCCCTATAACTGTGTTCAATCTTCTGGCCAGCACCTTGGCCAGAATTTTGATGTCTGTTTGGAGAAGCGAGATGGGTCTATATGAGGAGGGCTCCATTGCTGCCTTACCCGACTTTAGCAATAGAATGATGCCGGCTCTAGACATTGACTCAGGGAGTCACCGTGCAGAGCCGGCCGCATTACAGAGTGCCAGAAGTTTAGGCAAAAGCAGTTCAGCATAGTTTTGGTAAACCTCCATGGAAATTCCATCATCCCCTGGGGCTTTGAGTTCCTCCAGCGTCAAGGGGGCATCCAAGCGTTGCCTCTGAGCGGCTGAGAGGGACAGCAGAGAGATAAATGATAAATAAGCATACAGTTCCTCCTGAATATAGGATACCCTGGAGGCGTATAGGTCTGCATAGAAGTGCACCAGTTCGTTCATGACGGCCTCCGGTGTGTTTACCATACGTCCATCCGGTAGCTCCAGAGCTCCTATAGCTGGGGCTGAGGAGCGAACGTTAACAATTTTTGCCAAGAGGCGGCCCATTTGCTCCCCCTCTTTGTAAAAAGTCACTTTGGAAAAGAATCTTCTCTTCTCTGCCTTGGAGCTAACCTCTCTATCTAATGCATCCTGCACCGAAAGCCAGGAAGTTTTAGTTTGTTCTGTCGGGTCCACCAGATATTCTAGTCTGTTCACCAAATTACTAAGCTGTGTTTCATGAGACCTTGAGTTCGTTTTAATCTTAGTGATGGCCGAAATTAAAATTCCCCTTAAATGACATTTAAGGGCATCCCACAGCATGAGTTGATCTTCATATTGGGAATTATCTACAAAAAATTATATTTGACTGACAATAGATCCGTCCGTCGGGAACACATACAGCCAGAAAGCAGTTAAACGCCACGGAGCCGGAGCCAGGGAGTCTCGGGGCCGTGCCCTGATCCAAGTCAGCAATGGAGAGTGATCAGAGATCCCTCTTATTCCATACTGGATTTTTGGTACTAATGACATGGCCGCCACATTCCCAACACACAGATCAATGCGCGACAAAGATGTATGGGTTTTGGAGAAGCAGGAAAATTGGATAGTTCCCGGATGTTTTATCCTCCATATATCAATCCATCCCAGATCATTAAGGAATCTGGATAATTGAGTCCCCCTGTTCGCAATAAAGTGAGGGCTGGGGGGATGCCTATCCAATCTAGGGTCCAGCACACCGTTAAAGTCTCCCAAGATGTACAAAAGGAGATTAGGCCTGGAAAGTGTATATGCCACCATCTCCCTTAGGACAGCTGCCGAAAATGGGGGAGGAACATACACCACTGCCAAAATACAATCTATGTCATATATCTTACAGTGCAAAAATATAAACCGCCCTTCTTCATCAATCAATGCATGCATTTCCCGGAAAGGCAAGGCTCTGTGCACCAATACGCTCACCCCCCTAGAATAAGAGGAGTGAGTGGAGTGGTAAGCACATCCCACCCATGAGTATCTTACCAAATGAGTCTCTTGTAGTCCTACTATGGCCGGGTGATATTTCCGCAGGTAGGTATTTACTATCGTCCTCTTAAGTGGCGTGCCCAGACCTTGCACATTCCAGGAGATAATGGGAACTTCAGCCATATTGAAAGTGAAACAGATACATGGAGCTGCAGGGAGAGCCAATTGCTGGGAGATCTTCCCTGTGGACAGACAGCAGGCAATGGAGTATGCATGCATGTTGCAATGCATAGTAGCCCATTATGCTTCTACTTTACAGGGTTATATTGAGGAAGTAAACCCAATCTGGGTTTACTTCCTCTTTAACATTGAGTTTTTCAACCGAGACATCAATTATGAAATGTTTGTTATATGCATTTTGGAAAATATTTCTTATTATCGATAATAAATAGGAATAAAGTTTTTCTCCCAAACATTTAAAACAATCTCATTCTTGTATTCGTAATGTCAGTGGGAAGATTCCACGTTATGTAATATACAATTTTTACACTTTTTTGCCCTTCACATCAAAAATGTTTACAGGTCAATATTGATTTTCTATGCGGATCAATAATCTGTAACAGGCGACAAGAATGTGAAGTATAAGTCCTCTTTGCATACAGCACCTTTGCATGCGCACTTGGGATTCTGAAGAGTCCTGGACCATTAGCATAAGGTTCAGTGCTTCATGAGGGTTACCATTTTTTCTATGGGACCCTTCCAAGCACACCCAAATAATAGGAGGCATATGGTGTGATCTCAACATGTCAGTGGGTTGTATGCTTACTGCCTCCTTGTAATGGGGATTTTTAAAATGTCTTTTTTTTTTTTTCAATAAAGGATCTGAAGTCCTTGTAGAATTGACAATTTACATTGTCAGCACTTGTCTGTGCTTTTCTTCAAGACAATGTATTTGTTTAAAAACAAATGTAGCAAATCAGTAAGCACATTATATTATATCTTCTATAAGAATACTGTACATATTAAGAACAAACAAGTGTAATAAAAAAACAGGCCCACCCTAATTATATATTATTTATACTAAAAATACAGTATCTCACAAAAGTGAGTACACCCCTCACATTATTGTAAATATTTAATTATATCTTTTCATGTGACAACACTTAAGAAATGAAACTTTGCTACAATGTAAAGTAGTGAGTGCACAGTTTGCATAACAGTGTAAATTTTCTGTCCCCTCAAAATAACTCAACACACAGCCATTAATGTCTAAACTGCTGTTAATATTTACATAAATGTGAGGGGTGTACTCACTTTTGTAAGATACTGTATAACTGGAATTACCTGCAATGTAATTTTCCAAATGAGTTTATATGTTGCTTCCCTACAGTGGTGGCCACTCCATAAGGGGCACAAGGGCGCTGCCCCGCTAATCTCCATGCGCCTGGCCCCTAAACTCCATACAGGTAGCCGGATGCATGGATTTCAGTGGGGTTGTTTTTTTTTTTTTTGAAGCACATGGTTAGACCTGGAGGCTCTAATTGGCTTCATAAAGGGTGTGCTTGGGATGAAGAGCACTGCGCCCCGAGCCCACTGACTTGTGTGAAAATAGCGAATTAATGTTCGCTATCGTCTTCCTGCTTCTCCTCCCAGTCAATCAGGAAGCAGGTTTTATGACCTGATTGACCAAGAGGAGAAGCGACCGTATTGGCCGGTAGGAGAAGCAGGGGGGAGAGCCGCCCGCGAAGCCGCCGAGCAGGAGAAACGACAGAAGCTGCCCATGACCTGGATGAGGAAAGTAGTGCGGGACGATCGACTGAGCAAGGGTAGGTGGAGGGGCAGCTGGGAGGTTTGTTTGCCCCTCCAAAATGGAGCACCAGTCGCCACTGCTTCCCTATAACATCTCCTGGGCCAGTAATTTTTATTTTTGGCAACAAAAGTACACTACACACAGATCTCCAATGTCTCACATGTTACACATTTGTTATTTTCCTCTTATCTCAGTAAAAACATATGAGCAAAGAACTAACCAGCTTCCAGAAAAATAGGGAGACAACTGTGTATGTACTTTAAAGATCACTTGTAGAACTGTAAAACCTATATCATTATTATTTAAAGTGTTACTAAACCCACAACAGTAAAATCAGTCTGTATATGCAGTAAAGCATGCTTGTTACTTACTGTGGAACCTGAGGGGTTAATCCTCTGCATTGTGTAAAAAGGCTGTTTGATCCTTGCTTCTCTGATCCTTCCCTCCTTCCACTGACTCCTAATAATTTCCTGATAACACTGACTCTATGGAGTCAGGCTGCACATGCTTAGTTTGGCGTGCATTGCTAGAGTTTTTTTTTTTTCTTGGAAGGATGCACTGTCCAGACAGAGGGTCAGTGGCCTTGCAGTCTCATAGGTCAGTCAGAAAACGCCTCCTACAAGCTTTAACCAGTGCTCTGCTGGACACTGATAGAAGTCACAAGACTGCTCTAACTGCTGATGAGAAAAGGTATTTAGCAGTTTATATTTACTAAAATAATTGAATTTCCATGTTCTGTGTACTGTGGGAGACCAGATATAGTGAATGCAGGGTCCTGAGTTTAGTAACACTTTAAGGTCACAGCTACAAAATAGGCAGCCAGAGGAATTTTTTTTACAATTTGGTTTCTCTAGGAGTCATTTATTTAGTTAGTACCATGCATTTTTTTATTCTGCCTTATTTTATTGTGTGTTTACAATAATCTAATGCTTAAAAACATACATATATTTATTTATTACAGGTACATATATAGTGTAGTCAACACATACAAGGGCTAGTTTAGACAGGAGCCAGTTAACCTATTAGCATGTCTTTGGAGTGTGGGAGGAAAGTACCCAGAGGAAACCCACGCAGGCACAGGGAGAACATGCAAACTCTGTGCAGTTAGTTATGTGCTTAGGCTTAAAACAAACAGACCACCTTAGTCATTGCTAACTTCTTTGGAAAATGCTAGTTTCCTGGCTGTCATAATGATGCAATGAATTTGTCACATCTATACAAACTAATCAAACAACCGTCAGAACCGGAAACAACTTTATAAAACAACTTTTTCAGTAAAAATAAAATTACTGTTTATTGTACATTGTAATTGAATGTTAATAAAAATGACCTTTCCTTTTCAATCTGCAGCGCCATAATTTTCTGTAAAGTGCAATGCGATATGGCTACCTGGAGGTGTTCTGTACAGAATGCCCCCCAGAAACATAATTTCCTGCTTGTGTGAATGGCTCACTGATTTTCCCAGAAGTCTACACTAAGATACAAGTCAGATTTTCAGCATCCCCTGCAACAAATAATGTAATTTTAGGTAAGATAGGAAATAACGTCTAAAGGGATGCAGACCCTGCAACTTTCCTCATTAAAGCCCTGATTCTGCAGCAGCTGGTTGATAATTATGAAACCACTCCTATTAGTGTTGGTTCACACAGGGGAGACTTGTAAGATGACTAGGTCGCCTGACAAGTCGTGCTCCATGCAGTACAATGCAAACGTTCTAATAGGAGCGACATAAATTGCTCCGACTTAGAAAAAGTTTCCTGTACTACTTTGGGGCGACTTTGGAGCGGCTTGCATTGACTTCTATACAGAAGTCGTTTTGCAAGCCGCGCTGAAGTCACACTGTATGGGGCAGTTTCAAAGTCGGACGAGAATCGGGCGACTTTGGAGCCACCCCTATGTGAACCGTCACTTAGACTCACTCAACACAGGGGCACAGAGAAACAAACAGCGATTTCTTCAGAATAATAAAAGGTAGAAATCTGCAACAAAGTGTGTTAAAATCCTTGCATTGTACATAGATCACCCAGAGGGGAATGCTTTTTTCTCAACAAAAGTGGAGTTACGCTTTAATGAAGTGTTATACACAGAACTGTGTTCTCCGGAAGGTCTGTACTTACCATGTCCAGTGGATGCAGCCTTCCGTACTGTCTTCAAGCCGGCTGATAAATGGAACATAGCTATACAGGTGCAGCAACATTCCATTTAATTCTATTACACACAATACACACTACATTAGTGCATAGGCATGGGCAGCCTAGAACCAGATTTTTAACATCTGGGATACAGACAAAAAGACACTGCCACTGGATTGGGGGGGGGGGGGCACAACTCTGTTTATTGAGGGGGCTAAAGAAGGGACCTGTTTTTTTTTTTTAATGTGAAGGTGTAATTTAACAGTTACACTTATGGAAGTGCTCATGTGCACAGGCTTCAACTACCTTCCAATTTTGAAGGAATTGTTGTGGTTATTTACAAGAAAAAACATTTATTTGTATATTCCTAGGCCTCAAGACTTCTGACAAGCTAATGATCTAATAAGCTCCACCACTGAAAACTGCAAAAAGTTTGTTTAGCGGAAATTCTTTCCTAAATATTGAAAGTATGTACCTATTTTTGTGGATAGAAGGTAAACTATAATGGAAACAAAACATGCATGCATATATATTATTAAATTACTTTAAAACTAAAACTGTTACTTTCATAAAAGGAAAGATGTGGCAGAATGGAATATAGAATAAAATTAGCAATTTCTATTAGAAATGTAAGAGTGAAGAAGCAAAGCAGTGTTCAAAAAGTGCAATAGCTCATTGCCGCCAATCAAATTCCACTTTACTGAAGTCAGGACAGTGATAAAAGATTTTGATTTGTTCTTATTAATGTAGTTTGGATTTAATGTTTTGTTATTTGCACTGTGCTATTAAATAATGCTGACAGTAGATTATAACGGATACAGTGCCCAGACAAGGTGGTACAGAACATAAGAAAGGGGTTGATAATGGGCAAGCTGAAAGATAAAAAAAGATTAAATAAAGAAGAACCGTAAAACCGAAGAGTAAATGAAAGACAAAAAAGGTATGACTGGTAGAATGGGATTGTATACTTGACACAAAGAAGACCATACAAGGATGTTTGGAAGAATATGGTAGGGTGGTGGTTTGGGTTGTACTGAGCTAGGACATGGTTAGTTCTCTGGGTACCACTTTATAAACATATGCAGTTTCCATGGAACCGAGCTCAGTCTCCACAGCAACAGAGAGAAGCAGAAACATAAAGGATGAACACATGGGGGAGGATGGGGGCTAAGAAAATGTGACATACACAATTATACACACACACTGTGGCACAAGCATACACATTTAGACACATATATTAAGTTAATAACTGAGACATATTTGCACATATAAATAAATAGCAGGACAACAATGACTTAGTGTGCTAGTGGTAACCATGTCTTTTAAAATACACAATGAAACCCAGCAGTATAGATACCGTAACCATTGCAATTAATTGTCTATAAATGATCACTTATACAAAAATAACCCTCTAAGTCTATTTCACACAGGAAATTAATGTTATTTGACATTCAATAATTACAATAATGACAATGCAAAAATTATAGAATCATGTACATATAACTACATACTTTGTATACACCCTGATTTTAGTGAAAAGATTTCAGCTTGCTGTTAGACCCTTTTATAATGCACAAATCTTCTGTGAACTGACACTTTACAAAAGTCTATCATTTTGCTGCCCTTAAAAGCTTTATACACGGCAACACTGGTAGCACCATTTGCAGCTGCACAATTAACTAGTTGCACATTGTTGGAACACTGAACCCTCATATCTAAATATGGTAATGAATATATAACACTGTATACATAGGAAAGTCCCCATATACATGAACATGTTGCTTACTAGTGTCAAAGCTGTTTAACACAAGTAAGCCCTGTTCTAAAGACTGGAAAGTGATCATTTGCAATGTGGATGGATAATATTTCTGCAAATATTCAGTAATGTTAAGGAGGGACGTACGTGTTGTGTGTATATATATATATACACATGCATATATATTTTTTTAATACAAACAATATCATTAAATAATCACTGCTAATAAATTGTGATTTCAGCTGATAGAGCACAAGCACAGCTGTGACTTGGGTACTGGAGTGTAAAAAGGTACACCTGAGACACATCACATACATATCTACCCACAAAGGCAGATAACTACAGTGGGCATGTATAATACAGCTATGCTGCTTTATGGAACACTTACTGTATCAGACCCTAGCTTGTCTTTTTCATTTGTCTTTTGTTCTCAAACATTATTCCCACCCTACATTTCCAAAATGAAAACCCACATACTCTGCCACAGGCCAGCTATTTTCCTTTCCTTTTGCCCCAACATAAGACACTGCCACACAATACCTTTTAGTTTATATCTGCCCTGAGTTTTTCCGTGAACCTTTGCCCACTTTCATATCAGATATAGCATTTGCTAGCATTAAAGATTTCCCCACCACCTTGAATGTGTTATTTGGAGGGGTGATCTGCCTATACAATTTCTGGGATACTTCTACCTTTTGGATGATTTGACCCTCAGCACCCTTTTAGTTTTGAAACTCACGTGCCAGATGATGAAAAATATGAGAGAAGCACAGAGGACGAGCGTTAGCATGTAACAGAACGCAGCAAAGGTGAACGCCATCTCTGGATGAGAAATTGCTGAATGTAAGACCGCTCGGAGGACAACTCTTCAAGAAGGCTGAAAAATGCTGCCAAGGACGACTTTCCGAGCACGTTTCAGGCAATGCTTAATTAGAGTTCCTTGATATTGTCCAAATGATGTGGGTACAAGTCCATCTGTTCAGCAAGTGCTCTGTGTGAGTGCTTCAGTAGTATTCTGATAAACAATTCGCAGAAGGTAGTCAAAGACTTGAGCTGCTAAAAAAATGAAATCTAAAACACTATAAAAAAAAAATGGTTCAAATACTGACTACAGCTAAACATGAAACATCTGAGAGCACTGTGTGCCAAAAAGTAGGATTAGGTATATAAATTAGGTAGCAATTAGAAAGGAAAGCTGCATGTAGAGTACAACCCTATAGGTAAGTAAACTGATTATATAGCCTGTGACATTGGCACTTTAAATAGTGTCGATGGTTTAAAAAATATCAGTCTTGTGAAAAAATAGCTTCTCCCTTCCGTGTAGCTTGCATTGTGTAGGAGTCCGTGGTGGCACTTTACATACAAATGTATGTCAGAACATCTTCATGTGTGCCTTTGTGTATAGAGATCAGTCACCTAACCGTCTTCTTTTTCTCCTCTGCCTATTTAGCACCTGTCTTCTTTGTTTGTCCGTCTCTCACATTTGCTATATACTTCTTTTCCAGCTGTCTCTTCTTCTACGTGTATATTCACACCACTTTTTGTCAGCACGTCTTCCTCAGCTGTACATCAGAAGATAGAAGTGGAAGCTGGCACAAGCATCTTAAAGCACACTCCTGTCTAATCTGTGATGCCAGGCTCCCTCTCTGCTAATGCACTACAGTACCTTGCAATCCTCTTGTTTGCCTCTCCCCTTTTCAAGTTCTTCCTCTCCCTCCCTTACCCTGTCACACCTCCTTCCTTGCTCTTTAATGCTTTTCTCCTCCTTTGCATTTGCTATCTATCTATCTATCTATCTATCTATCTATCTATCTATCTATCTATCTATCTATCTATCTATCTATCTATCTATCTATCTATCTATCTTTTATATCAGCAGACAATTATACAGGCAATTATATGAACCACATCCCTTTATGTCTACTTTTTTCTATTTTGTCCAGGTCACATTTGTCTTCCCCTCCCTCTTTTGACATTAACAACAGTGTACATACAGTCTCTGGAGGATATCTTTGATACTGGGTATCACAGTCTATTCTGGAAAGAACTGTCATTTACTTCATTGTATATGTCTCATTGTAGAACATCGCAACACCCAGGTAATTGGGAACAGAAACACCAAAGCATTATTGTGACATCTAGTGGTGAGACTAGATAATGTAAATGACACTTAAAAGTTGAGTGGCAAATTATTGATTTTTTTTTTTTTTATCATGATATCACACGGATGGAAGGTTCAGATTTTTATTTAAAAATAATGTTACAGCCATACAGTATGTGTCCATACATTTTGCTTCTGGGTAGCCAAAGGCAGAATATAGAGTGAAACGTACTCTCTTGTACACAAACTATTACTGTACACATAAGATTAGCTATGCTGCATTGTCTATGGTAATCAGGGGTGTTATTAGACCCTGGCACCTGAAGTATGTAGCACTGATTTTCTACTGAGTGCCTTGGGTCTCCATTAAAGTAATTGCTAATGTTACTTCAAAATAGTCCTCTAGACAAACACATAAATATTTGCTGAACTTTATTAAAAGCTATGATGATGCAATTTATGTTTAATTTCATATATTGTTTAATGTTGTTATATTTATAAATTACAATTAGGACTGTTTTAGTCCAATTCATATTTTAGTAAAATACATGCAAACCTGACCCAAAGAAGGCTTCTGTTTAAACCAAAGACATTCCCATAGGCTGTATCATTACTTCTATGCGCCTTAGGGAAGGCAGAGTAAGAAGGAACAAGGCACGACAGTAAGGTCTGCCGAACCCCAAACCATGCAGGGTGAATGGGGGAGTTGTACTGAATACAGTGCCATCTCCATTTTCCCCAAAAGTTGCAAATGGGCAACAAACATGATCAGATAGAAATCTAATGTCTGTGCTAAGCACTCATGGAAGGTGGCACATTTGATTAAAAACAGCCAAGCTTAAGGTACATTAACAACATGCAAAGATCACGGAAAATTGTTATCAAATACTTACCATAATTTTCCTTTCCTGGCCTGTCAGCACACAATGGGTTAATGCCTCCTCTGGAGCTCACATGACCACCTGTTCCTAGCTGAATAAAAGACAGCCCCTCCCCCACTAAGGTGTTCGATAACCTAGCCTGTGTCAGGTCACTAGGGAGGGAGTCCTTTACTGACGTGTGGGCAGGCCAGGAAAGGAAAATTACGGTAAGTATTTGACAACAATTTTCCATATACCTGTCCATACCTCACATCAGCACACAATGGGATATAACTAGCTGAATTAAAGGGTGGGAGAGAACACATGAAAAGGAACACTGACAATCAAAGAAAATCTGCCAAAGAGAAAAAATATTTATACAGTATCTCACAAAACTGAATACACCCCTCACATTTTTGTAAATATTTTATTCTATCTTTTTATGTGACAACACTGAAGAAATGACACTTTGCTACAATGTAAAGTAGTGAGTGTACAGCTTGTATAACAGTGTAAATTTGCTGTCCCCTCAAAATAACTCAACACACAGCCATTAATGTCTAAACCGCTGGCAACAAAAGTGAGTACACCCCTAAGTGAAAATGTCCAAATTGGGCCCAAAGTTTCAATATTTTGTGTGGCCACCATTATTTTCCAGCACTGCCTTAACCCTCTTGGGCATGGAGTTCACCAGAGCTTCACAGGTTGCCACTGGAGTTCTCTTCCACTCCTCCATGACGACATCACGGAGCTGGTGGATCTTAGAGACCTTGCGCTCCTTCACCTTCTATTTGAGGATGCCCCACAGATGCTCAATAGAGTTTAGGTCTGGAGACCTTCTTTGCCAGTCCATCACCTTTACCCTCACCCTCTTAAGCAAGGCAGTGGTCGACTTGGAGGTGTGTTTGGGGTCCTTTTCATGTTGGAATACTGCTATGCGGCCCAGTCTCCGAAGGGAGGGGCTCATGCTTTGCTTCAGTATGTCACACTACATGTTGGCATTCATGGTTCCCTCAATTAACTGTAGCTCCCCAGTACCAGCAGCACTCATGCAGCCCCAAACCATGACACTCCCACCACCATGCTTGACTGTAGATAAGACACATTTGTGTTTGCACTCCTCACCTGGTTGCTGCCACACACGCTTGACACCATCTGAACCAAATAAGTTTATCTTGGTTTCCTCAGACCACAGGACATGGTTCCAGTAATCCATGTCCTTAGCTTGTCTGCAGCAAACTGCAGGCTTTCTTCTGCATTAACTTTAGAAGAGGCTTCCTTCTGGGGTGACAGCCTTGCAGACCCATTTGATGCAGTGTGCGGCATATGGTCTCAGCACTGACAGGCTGACCCCCCACCCCTTCAACCTCTGCAGCAATGCTGGCAGCACTCATACATCTATTTCCCAAATTTCAGGCAATCTCTGAATATAACGCTGAACACGTGCACTCAGCTTCTTTGGTTGACCATGGTGAGGCCTGTTCTGAGTGGAACCCGTCCTGTTAAACCACTGTATGGTCTTGGCCACCATGCTGCAGCTCAGTTTCAGGATCTTGGCAATCTTCTTATAGCCTAGGCCATCTTTATGTAGAGCAACAATTCTTTTTTTAGATCCCCAGAGAGTTCTTTGCCATGAGGTGCCATGTTGAACTTCAGGTGACCAGTAAGAAAGTGAGAGCGATAACACCAAATTTAACACACCTGCTCCCCATTCACACCTGAGACCTTGTAACACTAATGAGTCACATGACACCGGGGAGGGAAAATGGCTAATTGAGACCAATTTGGACATTTTCACTTAGGGGTGTACTCACTTTTGTTGCCAGCGGTTTAGACATTAATGTCTGCGTGTTACGTTATTTTGAGGGGATAGCAAATTTACAGTGTTATACAAGCTGTACACTCACTACTTTACATTGTAGCAAAGTGTCATTTCTTCAGTGTTGTCACATGAAAAGATAGAATAAAATGGTTACAAAAATGTGAGGGGTGTTAATGTCTCATTCCAAACCTTGCAGAACTTGCTGACTGCATGCCTGCATCCACTGAAATCCTGGCATAATTGCCCCAAAGGCTACCGCACCTCAGGTCTATTCACCCTGGCAAATCAATAGAAGATGACTCAAGAAACTGATGGTGAAATGAAAAGATTGTCCACTTTCCTCATGTCTTTTGACCATTGCATGTACACTGGTCACAACTTGTGTAAGGACCTGAAGTCTTCCTGCTGTGTACTCAGTGACCCGTGTGAATGCTTGGAGGGACTGCTCCCAGTTTTCCTGGAAACTGCATACTACTTTAGAGTTGAGCTTTGGAGATCAACGTAATTTTACTATTTCTGGTAAAAAGACACAAAAGGGATCTTTGCAGGAAAGTGCTGCAATGTCCAAAATCCTTCTGTCTGAAGCAAACGCTGTCAGAGGAACTTGTTTGTCCACTAGGAACTGCAATGGAAATTAAGCTATTGGAGCACAGGATGCCTGTACTAGTGCTTTTAGAGCCAAGCCTAAGTCCCATGAAAGGGAACAAGGATTTCCTTGGTGGATTATGGCCTGCATGAAGTATTTGTTCGATGGCTCATCCACCATCTGCAGCCTGAAAAAGAGGATAAAAAGCAGAGACCTGTACTATAATGGAGTTGTATGCCAGACCAACCTCAAGCGCAGATTGTAAAAAATGTCCAGGATATTGGCTAGAGCTGGGGACACCCGAGAGAAAACTTTGCTAAGCAAGCAGAACAAACTTACTTCCTTTCCTACATTTGGAAATATCTGAATGCGTTTGCGATGGTCATGCCTGTGTCTTGCCTGTGACATGGATATTTGCTGCATCCTTTCAGCTACAGCCTCTAGGCTTTGTAATCTGTGCATCTGCTTCCTTATCCATTGGCATTTGAGGCAATCCATGCCAATTAATAGCCAATATGAATACAGGGCTTGGCAAGGCATTTCAGTTGCACTGCTTAAACCACATGTGAGCCATTGCCACATGAGCTGCTTGAGGGGCAGAACAGCTGCCCTGTGTGGGAATGTGAGGAATGCAGATTGTCCTGGTCAGGGGGTGACCAGTGGCGGGTCTTATGTTTTCCGGAGTGATTTCATTTAGGGCCTCTGCTCCTAAAATCATGCAAAACACCACACTCTGTGCATTCCTTGAACAGGGGTCTAAGCAGTGTTGCCAACCTATCAGATTGAAATTTACTGGCACAACACCCAAAATTTACTGGCACAGCCAAGTTTTTACTGGCATTTTACAAAAGTTAAGAAATTACAGTTTTCAGTGCAAATTTCAGTATTTAGGCTACAAGCAAGTACACTGTGCAAATAGCAATGTGATTTAAGGTAGATAGCAAGGTAAAAAAACATAGTTCTGTTATTTTCAATATAATAAGGGCAGATTATTTAGTCCATCAGTTTTGTCACCAAAGTCAAATTGTAGAGATTTCCCCTTAATTTCTGTTCCATAACCACCAGAGAAAGTGAGGTAAAATCCCTGGTAGCCATTAGGATCACCAGAATTTATGTCCCCACCTCTAAAGACTTCCTGTCTCCATCACCTCCTGTTTTCATCTCTCCAGTCTCCATCCCCCCTCATCTCCATCACACCATCACCCCGTTTCCATCCCTCCACCTCTTGTCTCCATCACACAATCCCACCATCACTTTCTGTCACCATCCCTCCATCACACCATCCCCATCACCTCCTGTCTCCATTACACCATCCTTCCATTACCTCCTGCCACTCATACAATGCACACTCACACTAAGAGAGAGAGACTCCTGCAGCCTGGCTTGCGGCTGTCTGTCAGAATGAGCAGAGACAGTGTGGGTGTCAAACAGTCACACACTCACTGTCCCGACTCTTTTTGGCTGGCATGAAGAGGAAGCGTACTGCACTCATTACTGTCACCAGGAGCGCTGCAGGGTCAGCCAGAGCAGGAAGGCAGGCAGGAATCAGGAGGATCCATCCATCCGGAGCATCTGCTCCAGTCAGGTGCTGGCTGGCGGTGGTGTGGCGGGAAAATGCAGTAACCTCATTTGAGGGTGGATGGGCTGGGCAGAGGCACTAACTGGCAGCAGGAGGAGTGGTCGTCCAACTCGTCTCAGGGTCAGGATCGGATCTTTTCACTCGCCGCTCGGGATTTCCATAATTGGACATGCGCAGCTCTGACCGGAGCCGATGGCCGCCATTTTTACTGGCACTTTTCGGCTGCTACGGACTTTTACAGACACCCAAAAAACTGCCCTGTTTTTACTGGTTGTCCGTAAATTTACGGACGGTTGGCAACACTGGGTCTAAGGCTGCAGGAGGCAGTCTAGTCAACAGCATCTGCAAGGAGGCAGGTGTGACCCTTGATCATGCCGCAGCAGATCGCTTACCAGTCAGGAGGGCTGGGATATCGCTATAGCAAGGAGGGCTACTGATCGTTATAGCCAGGAGGGCTACTGATTGCTTATGAGCCAGGAGGTTGAGTCTATGGATTGTGGATGTTGATGGTGACAACCCCCTGCGAGGGAAACCCTTTTGATTGTTGTTTTGAACTTTTCTTTGAATAAACATGGGCTACCATGCCCTCAAATAGAGATCCTGGCTATCGTGAAGTCACTCCAAACGCAATTACCACGAGAGCTAAACACCCCCATGCCACACGTGGTGGAGGTATTGCTTTGGGCACAAGGCGGTGAAATCCGGGTCCCTGCTCCACAGTGAGTTTGTGCATGTTGGCTGTGTACGGAAGTGAGTTCAGCAGTTAAAAGTAAACTGTGGTTTGTTGCATGAGACTGCACAATCTGTGTGCAGGTGAGGAGAACCTGCAAGTGAAAAGGAACAAGCCTTAAAAAGATAGTGTCCCATTTTGTTTTGGCTGGACAGCACAAAAGTGTTGTGGAGTGACTGTGAGGATGAAGCAAGGGTGTGAGCCTGTCGGAGAGTATTGCAGACGGTTTTTTTGCTTCACTTGCTGCACCTAACGAAGAAGTGCATGTTGTTGCCCCTAACAGCGGTAGTGCAAAGATTGCCCCGGCGAAAGTGGTTGCCTGTGGCAACAAGGAAGTAATCTGTCACAGATTTTTGTAGTCCTATGGCACCCAAGGATGCCATTGTGGGCTATCTGGAAGACTGGAATTCTGGGCGGTAGTTGAAGGCAGGCCTAGAAACCGCTGGGCTGAGTTGGTACAGCCACTTATTACGGAGTAGTACAGAATAGTATACAGCGGGATGGTTGCTAACAGAGGTGACTATGACAGCTATAAAGCCGCAATCCTGGATGAAGAACACTGGAAAAATTCCAGAAGGAGTGAGCAACAGGCTCACCCAAAGCTTGAGAGGAGTGTGGTCGCCCATAGCATCACTGGTGATGTCAGTCCCAGGAATCGTAAGCCAAAGGTACCACCTACAGAGGATTATGGCAAGCGTAAAGCAACACAGCACCCCAGAAAGAAAAGTCAGGATGTTTGGGAGAGCCAGCAAAGAGCAGCTGAGAGGATGCCATCTCCCTTAGCAACCAGAGAAAGTCACCAGATCCCATGCCTGGAATGTGGTTACATAGTTACATAGTTAGTCAGGTTGAAAAAAGACCAAGTCCATCTAGTTCAACCAAAAAATAAATAAATAAATTATATATAACCAAACAATCCCATATACAATCTTTCACCCACAGTTGATCCAGAGGAAGGCAAAAAACCCCAGCAAAGCATGATCCAATTTGCTATAACGGGGGGGGGAAAATTCCTTCCTGATCCCCCGAGAGGCAATCGGATACACCCTGGATAAACTTTACCTAAAAATGTTAGTACCCAGTTATATTATTTACATTAAGGAACGAATCCAGACGTTTTTTAAAGCAATCAACCGTGCTGTACAAAACCACCTTTGGAGGGAGTTTATTGCACATTTTCACAGCTCTTACTGTGAAGAAACCTTTCCGTATTTGTAGATGAAATATTTTTTCCTCTAGACCTAAAGAGTGCCCCCTTGTCCTTTGTGATGACCTTAAAGTTAATAACTCAACACCAAGTTCACTATATGGACCACTTATATATTTGTATATGTTGCTCATATCCCCTCTTAACCTCCTCTTCTCAAGAGAGAATAAGTTCCTCTAATCTTTCCTCATAGCTGAGCTCCTCCATGCCTCTCATTAGTTTGGTTGCCCTTCTCTGCACTTTCTCCAGTTCCCCGATATCCTTTTTGAGAACTGGTGCCCAAAACTAATGATTACTAATGATTTGTACGGGGGCAAAATAATGTCTCTATCTCTGGAGTCCATACCTCTCTTAATACAAGAAAGGATTTTGCTTGCTTTGGAAACCGCAGCTTGGCATTGCATGTCATTATTAAGCTTATGATCTACCAAAACCCCCAGATCCTTCTCCAGTATGGATTCCCCCAGTTGTACTCCCCCCAGTATGTACGATGCATGCATATTCTTAGCCCCCAAGTGCATGACTTTACATTTGTCAACATTAAACCTCATTTGCCACAGGTGCCCAATTAGACAGTGCATTAAGGTTTGCTTGTAAGTTGGAGAAATTCTGCAAGGACGTTATTCCACTGCTTAGCTTGGTGTCATCTGCATACACTGAAATGGTACTTTTAATCCCATACCCTATATCATTTATAAATATATTGAAAAGTAGGGGTCCCAACACTGAACCTTGGGGTACACCGCTGATAACCTTAGACCATTCAGAATAAGAATCATTAACCACTACTCTCTGAATTCAGTCTTTTAGCCAGTTTTCTATCCATTTACAAACTGATCTTTCCAAGCCTGTAGACTTTACCGTACACATTAGCCGTGTGTGGGGAACGGTGTCAAAGGCTTTGCAAAGTCCAAGTATACCACGTCCACAGCCACCCTTCTGTCCAAGGTTTTACTTACCTCCTCATAAAAAGAAATCAGGTTTGTTTGACAACTTCTGTCTTTCATGAATCCATGTGCTTAAAACATTTTTTTCCAACAAGAACTCATCTATGTGGTCTTTTATTAAACTCTCCAGTATCTTCCCAGCTATAGAAGTTAAACAGGTCTATATTTACTTGGTAAAGACTTTGATCCCTTTTTAAATATGGGCACCACATTGGCCCTACGCCAATCCAGTGGTATTATTCCAGTCATTAAGGAGTCCCTAAAAATTAGATACAATGGATTTGAAATGACAGAGCTCAATTCCTTTAGGATCCGTGGATGGATGCCATCTGGTCCAGGTGCTTTATCTACCTTTATTCTGTCTAAATACTTCTGGACCATTTCACTTTTGAGCCATTGTGGATCATTTGGGTCTGTGTCACTACCACCCCCATCATGGACATAATCTCCTCCATGCTCCTTTGTATACACAGAGCTGAAGAATGTATTTAATAAGTTAGCTTTCTCTTTGTCCCCAGTCACGCGATTATTTTGTAAAGGGCCTACATGCTCAGACCTGACCTTTTTACTATTAATATACTTGAAGAATTTTTTGGGGTTTGTCCTACTATCTTTTGCAATCTGTCGTTCATTGTGAATTTTTGCATCCTTGATTTCCTTTTTACATATTCTGTTATATTCTTTGTAACATTTAAAAGATTATAGTGTTCCCTCATTTTTATATTTTTTTAAATGCTCTTTTCTTATCAGTTATAACTTCTTTAACTTTGGCCGTGAGCCACATAGGTTTTCTTTTTAGCCTTTTAAACTTATTGCCCATGTGAATATACTTTGCAGTGAGTTTGCATACAGTTTTTTTGAAAAATTCCCATTTCTGTTCTGTGTTCATCTATGCCAATATTCCCTCGCAGTCTAAGTCCTGGAGAGCAGCCCTCATCTTTGTAAAATTTGCTCTCTTAAAATTAAGTGTTTTTATATTTCCCATATGTGTTTGTTGCTTGCAGCTTACATTAAATGAAATCATGTTATGGTCACTGTTACCCAGATGTTCTTTTATATGAATATTGGTAATAAGCTCTGCATGGTTTGAGATTACCAGGTCCAGCAAAGCGTCATGCCTAGTTGGGGCCTCAATAAACTGGACCATAAAATTGTCCTGTAAGAGGTTTATAAATGTTTGCCCTTTAGCTGTCCCAGCAGTGCCATTACTCCAGTTAATTTCCGGGTAGTTAAAATCCCCCATTATTATCACTGTCCCAGCCCTTGCAGCTCTTTCCATCTGTGCAAGAAGCAGAGTCTCCATCTCCTCTTAAACACTGGGAGGTTTATAACAAACTCCAATGATAACCTTTGTAGTGTGCACACCCATATGCAGATCTACCCATAATGCTTCAGACTTATCACACTCTCCATCAACTAGATCCTCATTCACGCTCACTTTGAGATCACTTCTCACATAGACAGACACCTCCACCCTTCCATTTTACCCTGTCTTTCCGAAAGAGCATAGCCAGGAATATTAATAGACCAGTCATGTGAAGAATGAAGCCAAGATTCAGCTATACCAATCAAATCATAATTATCCTATGCACCAGAGCTTTCAACTCACCTATTTTGCTTGGCAGACTTCTGGCATTGGTGAACAAACACTTTAATTCACTGTCACATTTTGCATATGTATGTTGCATATTTTTGATTTTAGTACAAACAGTACCATTTCCATTGGTTGATTGTAACATGGGAACCTTCATATCTTCCTTAGCCCTCCCCCCATCTTTCCCTATTCCACCCACCAATAGGGGCTGACCCCTGTCTGACCTGTCTACACCATTATAATCTAATGCACCCTCCCCCCTCAATCCTCATAAATTTGATCCTAACTCCCCCCTCCCACGTAATCTAATATTACCACATCTGTCCAGTCTGTCCCCAGTCGGGGATAACCACCCACCTTATCCCTTTCTACCCCCCTCCCGATTCCTTCTATACTTCCAAGGGTACAATGTTAGTTGGTTACCTTTACCATGACAAACATGATTTTAGTTTTTATACGTTGTATGTATACGTTTTACACTGTCACTTAATTTCACAAACAAGTGGTTACGGTCTTCAGACGGTTCGTTTTATCCACTCAACTTTCGAGACCACGTATCCTATTAATACTAAACTAACCATATCGACTTAGAACCGAAGTAAGAAGTGTACTGACCAGATAATTATAAGGACCGATACGAGAAAGCCTTTCTGTCCCATT
>BLSH010453459.1:60270-72935 GCA_018402905.1 Glandirana rugosa
TTTTCCTCCGGTTTGTGTAATAGCCACGACGTTTTCGTGTCTCTCTCCTCCTTTAACGATTCAGATAATTCCTTCCTCTATTTTGGAAAAAATCCATGCAATCACTATCTTCCTTTTTTATGTTACCCTAGTGGTTTTACTTTTGACCCGTGTTGTGTATACAACTCCCTCTGGTCCTACATCGTTTGGTAAATTTGTTAATGAAAACAAGTCAGAAGAGTCTTTGTCTGACGTGATTACTATTGTTCAATCCCTTAGTATAACCAAAATCATTACTACCAAGTAAAGATCCTAAAGACCTCTGTCTCCTTGTGCCCAGTTTTCATTTTGGTGATCCCATTGTATTTTTTCCTTCTATCACTAACGTACCTAAAAAAGGTTTTATCTCCTTCCTTAATAGACTTAGCAATTTCCTCCTCTCTCTGTGCTTTTGCAGCACCGATAATGTGTTTGGCCTCCTTTTGTCTATTTTTATACTCCTCTCTGTCAGCTGCACCTCCTGTTTCCTTGAATCTTCTATATGCCATTTTTTTCCCTTTACTATCCTACTTACCTCTTTGGTGAACCATATTGTTTTTTTCTTCCGTTTATTCTTACTAACTTGCCTGACATATAACCTAGTTGCCTCCAAGATGGTAGACTTTAATAGTGCCCACTGATTACTTACTCCTGTCATTTTACTCCAACCTTTCAGTTCATTTTTTAGAAATTTCCCCATTTCAGCAAAATTTGTCCTTTTAAAATCTAAAACTTTTGTTTTTGTATATGATTTTTCAGTTCTTGTTTTAATATCAAACCAAAGACATTGGTGATCACTAGAACCCAAATTCTCCCCCACCTCAACATCAGACAGTTGATGCGGAAGAGAACCTTTCCAGCCTGCCCCCTACTAGTGCATTGTCGTTGGGATTTGTTCTTCTGACCTGAGTTTGAGGATGAAATCCCCCTTCCCCTTTCTATTTTTCTGCCAATTTTGCTGCCCCCGGTCTTGCTGCCATCGTTTCTTTGCTCCTTGTCTATCAAATTTCCTTGGCTGACGAAACAGGCTATTGCCCTGTTTCTTCTTAGACTGAGGAAACCCTTTGTTCTTAGCCGCTGTTTTGTCAAGAAATTACTCCAGCTCGGCTTCGAATAGCAGATCCCCCGAAAAAGGGATCCCACATGCTTTTGGAGGTGACATCTCCTCCCCAAGCCTTCAGCCAAAGAGCCCTTCTGGCTGAGTTCACCAGGGCTGTGGTCCTTGACGCTACCCTTACTGTTTCTGCCGAAGCATCAGCCAGAAAGGAGGCTGCTCTGATCAGTGAAGGGATAGTCTGAGTGAGGGCCTCCCTAGGCGTATCCCCCTCCAGCAGTTCTTGCAACTGGTTCAACCAGATCAGGAGCATGCGAGCCGTGCAGGTGGAAGCTAATGCTGGATTTAAGTTGGCTGCGCCTGCTTCCCAGGCCCTTTTGAGCAGCGCTTCTATTTTTTTATTCATGGGATCGCGAAGTGTCCCTGCGTCCTCAAATGCCAAGTCCGTCTTGTTCGCCACCCGAGCTAGGGATGCATCCACTTTAGGGCATTTTGCCCAGGGTTTGGTGTCCTCTTCCTCAAAAGGATACCTGTGTTTGATGGCCACTGGGGTGAACAGTTTTTTCTCTGGCTCCCTCCACTCCCTTTTGACCAGATCCTGTCATGCAGGGGGAGCTCTGCCGCTTTCTTCCCTTTAATCCCTAGAGTGTCTGCTATGTCTTTTAGAAGACTCTGTTTCTTCTGAAGGAAATAGTGTGCCCTCTGCCTTCGAATCCTCGTCCGAGTCAGAGCACAGCCCTTCCTCAGCCTCAGACTCCTCTGATCCACTCTCTGGAACAGGGAGGCCCTCTTCCTCGCTTTCTGCAAGGGGGATTGATTTGCTGGTGGACTGTGTGCTGCTCTTGTCCGCGCCGGCCCCGCTTTCTAATTTCTTTATGGCTGCTTGCAAAGGTGCAATGGTGCCTCTTATTTCTGTTTTGAAACTGCTGATTGCATCTCTAAGGTAGTTCTGCGACTCATTGGCTACCAATTTGTCCACAAATTTCTGGCAGAGAGGTTTCTTCCATTCTGGAGGGAAGCAGTGGCCACACGAGCCACAAAACTTGGCCGTGCTTTTTCCCCTCTTCTCCTCTGGGGCTTTTGCCTAAGAAATAAGCAAAAAAGGCCTGAATAAATGAAAATTCCTCATACTGACAGATACGTTACAGGGAACGAACAAGTAAAAGGCAGAGGAGAGCCAAAAAGTTCTCTGACTTACCTTGGAGCCGTCCTGACTAGCAGGATCTGCAGGGTAGGATGGAGAGACTTCCGACATGGTCAGCTTCCATCCTCCTCAGAGACAAGTCTGCTTTTAACTGCTTCCTGCAAAGACTCCAAGGCCTGCCCCCAGCTGACCCCATGCAGGTTGGTGGCAGGTTGGCTGTATGGTGAGGATAGAGGAATGCTGCTTGTGAAGTGCCATCCGTTTACACCAGCCTTTCTGTTATTTTCTCTCTTTTTTTTGTAATTTGCGCCATTTCCGCTGGTCGTGACGTCACCGGAAGTGGAGCGTCACGCGCGGCGTCTTGCCCTCACCAAGATGGCCGCCACCCAAAAGCACGTGACCGTATGGCCACCCGGCGCCATCATGGTACACCCGCCGGTCTTAGTCCGGAGAATCCGTGCCGAACGGGTGAACAAGCGACAGGGCCGCCCAAGCAGCGACGGGCGCCCGTGCCCCCCCCCCCCGCGAGGGGGGTCACCGCCGGGCGGATCGGCGCCGCCCGCATCCCCCCATGGGGGGGCGGGTCGGAGGCCCCCAGACAGAAGTGTGATGCGGGGGAGGGGGCCACCGCCGCCATGCAGAACGGTGTCCAGGAGTCCCCGAGCCCCACCTGGGAGCGGTACTCCTTGCTAGGACATGGGTGCAGCAGCAGCAGGGGGAAGTGCCCTCGGCACGCCTGCAGCCTGGGGGGATGGTTGCTGACCCCTCAGTAGGGGTGAAACCTCGGGCAGTGTAGCATGCTGCACCTGGTGGCCTCCCCCAAACCCCTTGGGTCGCCAGGGGGGGCTCAAGCCAGGCGTCCCCTGCAAAAAGCACAGAGACTGAAGAATCATGTTGCAGCTCTTGGGTCTGGAGGAAACACAAAATTACTGAGGCATACAGGTGAGGCTAATCTTTTTATAATGGTGGACTGATGTGTTTCCTGTTTTAGGGAGGAGGAGCCTATCTCTCTGATGCTGCCCTGGAAGACGATTCGAGAAAACCAGACTGAATGGGATCAAGAAGGCCATTATAAGCAAGGTGGTCGCAAAGTCGGTTGTAGACCAGACGTTCAAGGAGTTTGGATAAAAAAGGGAGCAAGGAAATGGGGTGGAAGTTGTCAAGATTGGATGGGTCCAGGGAGGGCTTTTTAAGTATGGGGCTGTTACGTACCTGGAAGGTGAGCCAGACGGTAGAGGGAGACCTCTGCTACAACTCCGGCTCGTGGGCTGCTGGAAGTGATACAGCAACCACGGGAGCACGGTGGGGTAAGAGTGCCTAATCAGTCCCGGGAACAGTGAAGCAGGAAACTGGATCAACTGGCCGGACAGCAGAGCAGGATGCTGGAACAGACTGGAACAGACTGGCTGGACAGCAGAGCAGGATGCTGGGACAGACTGGCTGGACAGCAGAGCAGGATGCTGGGACAGACTGGCTGGACAGCAGAGCAGGATGCTGGAACAGACTGGCTGGACAGCAGAGCAGGATGCTGGAACAGACTGGCTGGACAGCAGAGCAGGATACTGGGGCAGACTGGCTGGACAGCAGAGCAGGATGATGGAACAGATGGGCTAGACAGCAGAGCAGGATGCTGGAACAGACTGGCTGGACAGCAGAGCGGGGTCAGGCAGGCTGAGTCGGCAATGGGCGGGCAACAGCAGGCTAAAGGAGAAGACAAAGGCAGGTCGAAAGGCAGGCCGAGGTCAGGGCAGGCAGCGATAAGACAAGGTGAATGACAATCAAGGTCTCAGAAAGCAGGTACAGGAACACAGGTTAACAGGAACGCAGGAGCTACAGACCAAACAGCAATGTGCAAGCGCAGAAGCCCTGTTTAAATAGTCCTTCTGGCGCCAACATTGGTGACAACCGTGCGCATTGATGCGCGCGTGCACATGCGCATGCGTGTACACCCAGATGAACGGATTGTCCCGTGGGCTTCCTGACAGGGGCTAACTAATGCATGTTTTAGAGAGTTGGGAAAGATGCAAGAAGAGAGGGAGAGATTGAAGATGTGGGTTAGAGAGTGTAGAATAGAGCCAGAGGGTGAACGTAGCATTTGCGAGGGAATAGGATTCAGAGGGCAGGTGGTGAGATGGACATTGGCAAGCAGTTTAGCAACCTCGACTATAGTGGTGGGGTTGAGAGAGGGAAGTAATGATTGAACCTGTGGGTATGAAGTGTAAAGGATAGAGGGTATCTGAACAGCAGAGATGTCCTTGCAAATTGTATCAATCTTCAGTTTGAAGTGATTGGCAATCTCTTGGGCAGTGAGTGAGTTGGTGGGTGGAGGCAGTGGAGGACGAAGTAGAGAGTTGAAGGTAGAGAAGAGTTGACGTGGACGAAATGATAAGTTTCTAATGAGGGTGATTGTATTTTTGGAGAGCAGTTTTGTATTGGTTGAAGTCTTTCTGAGACTTAGTCTTACGCCACAGGCTCTCCTGATCATGGCTGTGTTTTTTCAGACTTCTAGTATCATCTGTTTGCCAAGTTTGAAGGGGTTGGCCCTGATTCTGTGGGTAGTGAGGGGGGCCAGTGAGTCCATTGAGGCTAGAAGTGAAGTGTTGTAGACAGAAGTGCCTAGTTCGGCGCAGGATAGGGGTGAGATTTTTTCATATAGGTCATCAGTAGCAGAGTAGAGAATAGAAGGGTTGAGATGACGTAGGTTTCTGCGGGTAACTTTTAGGCGGTTGAAGGGAGAGGAGGTGGAGGAGAGGGAGAGAGTGAAGCTAATAAGGTAGTGATCTGAGAGAGGGAATGGATAGCTAGAGAGGTTGCCTGGAGTGCATAGGTGGGAAAAAACTAGGTCAAGGGTATTGCCTTCAGAGTGAGTAGGTGCACATATCCATTGATTCAGGTCAAAGGAGGAGGTTAGACTGAGAAGTTTGGAAGTAGCAGGGGTGTTAGAATTAATAGGGATGTTGAAGTCACCAGGAATGATTGTGGGGATTTCAGAAGAGAGAAAGAAGTCATCAAGAAAGGTTGATACCGGTCCAGGAGGCCGGTAGATCACAGCAATCCTTAGAGACACTGGAGAGAAAAGACGAATGCAATGTGCTTCAAAAGAGGAGAGGTGCTATGAGGGGCTAGAAGGATACCAACACCACCTCCCTTACGTCCACTGGATCTGGGGAAGTGTATCCAGAGAAGACCACCATGGGATAGGACAGCAGAGGACACAGTGTCGGATTCATGAAGCCAGGTTTTGGTAATGGCGAGTAGATTAAATGAGTTAGAAATAAAAAGGTCATGGAGAGAAGTGAGTTTGTTACAGACAGAGCGGGTATTCCAAAGGGCACAAGAGAAAGGGAGTCTGGTCTTGGGGAGAAGAGAAATGGGCACTAAATTGTGTAGATTGTGGTTGCTGCCAGGGGGTGAGGGGTAATGGGTGTGTTGAGTATAGTTAAATGATGGAGGCCCGGGGTTTGGGGATATATCTCCAGAGGTTAGGAGAAGCAGAAGGATGAGGAAGGTAATGTGGAAATGTGATTTATATGAAGGGATATGCCCCAGTGTCGTGGAGATTTTTTGTGTGTGTGGATTTAGAATAAGCAGGACTTGGTGGGTGCAGTAATAAGGAGAGGGCAGAAGTGAGGGTGATATATATAAGCTGTGGGGTGGAGAAGAGGGGTGAAGGAGAGTTAGCTTAAGGATAGAGGACAAAGCTGTCAGGAGGAGAAGTAGAGAGTGCATGTTAAAAGGGGAGAATGATCTGAAGGGATAAACAAAGTCACCTGTTGCCTGTGTGGTGATTTTCAAAGTATTTTCTTGTGTTCATTCGCTTTGTGCATTCGCTGAAATGCAGAGTCCGAAGTGTTCCCACTTACAGAAATAGCCCCACTTTGAGAAAGAGCCCCCACAGCACGTGTGCCCCCCCCCCCCTTGGCAAGTGTGCCTTTCCCTGGAGACAGTTTTATACTGAAGGGAATGGGGGTGGGTGCATTCCAATTAGTAATCAAGAGGTTATAAAAAATAGCTGGCTTGACATAGCAAAACTCACTTCGGAAAACCAACAACAACAGCACTAGAGATAACAGACCATAATTTTTGGGTAAGACAAGGGAGAAATATACATTGCAATGTGGACAGGTCTACAGATGCCTAAGCGAAACAACATACCATTATTAAAAGACATAAGCAAGAGTACACAGCAGTGTTTTCAGTTTTTGGGTGGAGTGGTCAGCAAGACAGACGTACCTGTGGAGGGACAGAGAATAATAATTTCAGATGACACATTCAGATGATGAGTGCAGAGTCCGAAGTGTTCCCACTTATAGAAATAGCCCCACTTTGAGAAAGAGCCCCCACAGCAAGTGTGCCCCCCTTGGCAAGATCAGTTGTTGTTGAAGCAGACTGGAGCAGATTGGCAAGTGTGGAGGCAGGATTGGATAGTGTTAGGATCATGCAAGTTGGGAAAAACTTCCGTTTCTTTTTGGGTTTAGCCACTGAAATTCTGTATGGGGATGCAGGGCTGTAAGTAGTGGGTGCAGCTGATGGAGAAGAGGAGCAGGAGGATGGTAAAAAAGAGGGAGCAGTTGTTGGGGGGGATTTTTGTGGGATTGTTGCAGGCAGCGGAGAGGAGGTAGGTGGGTTAAAGGCAGGGTAGGTGCAGCAGGTGGAAACAGGGTGCTGATATTTAGTTGGTAGCAGGGTATATTGGGCTGCAAATGTGGTTGCTATGGGCGATGGAGAGAAAGACATTTCAGCAGCCAGGTGTCTGTTCACAGGACTGGGTGGTTGCAGGCTGACAGAGGCTGAGTGCAATAATTTTGACCATGCTTGTAATAAGGGTTGCACAAAATTTTAATTTGCATACTGCCTGTCTGACCAGAGATTGCACAGATTTAATACATTCCGCTAGCACATGCTGGGAAAATAGTAGTGTTCAAAGAAAAAGACGTCATCTTCCAGTAACCAAGCCAAGGATACCACCTGATTCGCACTGAAAGGAGGGGTATAATCATCACCACCACTAGGGACACCAGACAAAGCCAACTCTGCACAAATTTGAATTAGTGGCTGGATCTCTTCAAACAAAAATCTGCCTTGGTCAACAAAAGAGTGAGCCAGACGGATGCATTCCAACAATTGCTCCCTAGTCTACTCTTTCAAAATCTGTCAGTAATAGTCCCTGTCTTCTGTTGCAAGCAGTGAGAAATACAAAATCTCCTCAGCATGCATCTTGCAGCAATTAGCAAGTGCTCAGACCTGATTCCCAGATGCAGACGATCTGATTGTATGGCTTCAGTTTTATGTCAGGGATACCATATGCAGGCAGAAAATCAAGTATTTCTCACAGAAAAGTATTGCAGTAACACATGTTTTGCTATACAAATGTTTATTCCCTTTGTGTGTATTGGAACAAAACAAAAAAATGGAGGAAAAAAAGCAAATTGGACATGTCCCACAAAACTTCAAAAATGGGCTAGACAAAACTATTGGCACCCTTAACATATTTGGTTGCACACCCTTGGGAAAAAATAACTGAAATCAGTCGCTTCCTATAACCATCAATAAGCTTCTTACACTTCTCATCCGGAATTTTGGACCACTCTTCCTTTGCAAACTGCTCCAGGTCTCTCTTATTGGAAGAGCGCCTTTTCCCAACAGCAATTTTAAGATCTCTCCACAGGTATTCAATGGGATTTAGATCTGGACTCATTGCTAGCCACTTCAGAACTCTCCAGCACTTTGTTGCCATCCATTTCTGGGTGCTTTTTGACGTATGTTTGGGGTCCTGCTGAAAGACCCAAGATCTCGGACGCAAACCCAGCTTTCTGACACTGGGCTCTACAGTGCGACCCAAAATCCTTTGGTAATCCTCAGATTTCATGATGCCTTGCACACATTCAAGGCACCCAGTGCGAGAGGCAGCAAAAAAAACCAAAACATCATTGAACTTCCACCATATTTCACTGTAGGTACTGTTCTTTTCTTTGTAGGCCTCATTCCATTTTCGGTAAACAGTAGAATGATGTGCTTTACCAAAAAGCTCTATCTTGGTCTCATCTGTCCAGCAGATGTTTTCCCAGAAGGATTTTGGCTTACTCAAGTACATTTTGGCAAATTGTAGTCTTGCTTTTTTATGTCTCTGTGTCAGAAGTGGGGTCCTCCTGGGTCTCCTGCCATAGCGTTTCACTTCATTTAGGCCTCATACACACGGGTGTTTGCACAAAAATAAACAAAACTCCGGGCCTGACGTCAAGGAAAAAAATGACATTTTGCTTGGCGTTTTGCATTGACGTCAATGCACGTTTTTTCACGCTAGCTTTTTGCGGCGTTTTCTGCCTCTATTCAAAATCAATGGTTTCCTATGGGAGCCCATTGATTTGAATAGAAGCCGCACCATAAGTCAGATCACGGTGATCCGACTTGCGGCACGACTTGTGTGCTAGGTGTCTTAAAGGGGGAACCCCCGCAAAAAATTTGCGTGGGGTTCCCCCCCCCCCAAGAGCATACCAGGCTCTTCGATCTGGCATGGATTTTAAGAGGAGCCCCCACGCCGAAAAAACGGCATAGGGTACCCCCCAAAATCCATACCAGACCCTTATCCGAGCACGCAGACTGGCAGGCCAGGAAAAGGGGTGGGGACGAGCAAGCGCCCCCCCTCCTGGACCGTACCAGGCCGCATGCCCTCAACATGGGGAGTATGGGTGCTTTGGGGCAGGGAGGCTCTGCGACCCCCACCCCAAAGCACCTTGTCCCCATGTTGATGGGGACAATAGCCTCTTCCCGACAACCCTGGCCATTGGTTGTCGGGGTCTGCGGGCGGGGGCTTATCGGAATCTGGAAGATGCCGGGCCCCCCACCCTATGTAAATGAGTATGGGGTACATCGTACCCCTACCCATTTACCTGGGGAAAAAAAGTGTACAAAAAAAACACTACACAGCTTTTTAAAATATTTTATTAAATCCGCTCCGGCATCTTCTCCCCTCTCTTCTTTCTTCGGCTCTTCTTCTGTCTTCTGAGGGGTCTTCTGCGGGGTCTTCAGCTCTTTTGCTGCTGTCTCCCTGGCTAGCTTCTCCCGCCGCTGCTTCTTCTTCTTCTCCTTCTTCTGGAGATGTTGACTCGTCGCTCTCTTCCACTCGAATGCCGGGTCCGTGCTGCGCGTTGCCTTATATTGGCATGGGGCGGAGCAACACGATGACGTCATCATGAGCCCCAGGATGTGACATCATGAGGGTGGGGCTCATGATGACGTCATCGTGTGGCCCCGCCCCATGCCAATATAAGGCAACCGCGCAGCACGGACCCGGCATTCGAGTGGAAGAGAGCGACGAGTCAACATCTCCAGAAGAAGGAGAAGAAGAAGAAGCAGCGGCGGGAGGAGCTAGCCGGGGAGACAGCAGCAAAAGAGCAAAAGAGCTGAAGACCCCGCGGAAGACCCGCAGAAGACCCCTCAGAAGACCCCGTAAAAGAGCTGAAGAAGGAAGAGAGGGGAGAAGATGCCGGAGCGGATTTAATAAAATATTTTAAAAAGCTGTGTAGTGTTTTTTTGTACACTTTTTTCCCCCAGGTAAATGGGTAGGGGTACGATGTACCCCATACTCATTTACATAGGGTGGGGGGCCCGGCATCTGGGGGCCCCCTTGTTAAAGGGGGCTTCCAGATTCCGATAAGACCCCACCCGCAGACCCCGACAACCAACGGCCAGGGTTGTCGGGAAGAGGCTCTTGTCCCCATCAACATGGGGACAAGGTGCTTTGGGGTGGGGGGCGCAGAGCCCCCCCTGCCCCAAAGCACCCATACTCCCCATGTTGAGGGCATGCGGCCTGGTACGGTCCAGGAGGGGGGGCGCTTGCTCGTCCCCACCCCCTTTCCTGGCCTGCCAGGCTGCGTGCTCGGATAAGGGTCTGGTATGGATTTTGGGGGGGACCCTACGTCGTTTTTTTCGGCGTGGGGGCTCCTCTTAAAATCCATGCCAGATCGAAGAGCCTGGTATGCTCTTGGGGGGAACCCCACGCAAATTTTTTGTGGGGTTCCCCTTTAAAGATACCTAGCACACAAGTCGCGCCGCAAGTCGGATCACCGTGATCCGATTTCTGGTACGGCTTCTATTCAAATCAATGGGCTCCCATAGGGAACCATTGATTATGAATAGAACGCCTGACGAGGCTTAACGCTGTGTATACAACGTTAAGCAACGTTATTGAGCGGTTTGCTGGCTCGGCGTAAAAAACGCCATGACGCTGCAGCTTCAGAACGCACTGGTCCCGCGTTCTAGCTACAGCTCACTAACGCCGACGCCCTCTACTGCTCAGAAACATCAGCGTTTTAGAGGGCCATTGAATAACATGGAGGGCAGCAAAAAACGCCCAAAAACGTGGCATAACAAAACGCCCGTGTGTATGAGGCCTAAAATGTCAACGGATAGTTTGCGCTGACACTGATGCTCCCTGAGCCTGCAGGACAGCTTGAATTTCTTTGGAACTTGTTTGGGGCTGCTTATCCACCATCCGGACTATCCTGCGTTGCAACCTTTCATCAATTTTTCTCTACCGTCTACGCCCAGAGAGATTAGCTGCAGTGCCATGGGTTGCAAACTTCTTGATAATGTTGCGCACTGTGGACAAAGGCAAATCTAGATCTCTGGAGATGGACTTGTAACCTTGAGATTGTTGATATTTTTGCACAATTTTGGTTCTCAAGTCCTCAGACAGTTCTCTCCTCCTCTTTCTGTTGTCCATGCTTAGTGGGGCACACACAGACACACAATGCAAAGACTAAGTGAACTTCTCTCCTTTTTATCTGCTTTCAGGTGTGATTTTTATATTGCCCACACCTGTTACTTGCCCCAGGAGCATCACATGCTTAAAGGAGCATCACATGCTTGAAATAATCTTATTTATCTACAATTTTGAAAGGGTGCCAATAATTTTGTCCAGCCCATTTTTGGAGTTTTGTGTGACATTATGTCCAATTTGCTTTTTTTCCTCTTTTGTTTGTTTTGCTCCAATACACACAAAGGGAATAAACACGTGTATAGCAAAACATGTGTTACTGCAATACTCTTCTGTGAGAAATACAGGCAGTCCCCGAGTTACGTACATCAGAGTTACGAACAACTCCTACTTACGAACGGGGGTGGTGTGACGTCACTGCCGGCCGCTTGCACTCCACACTGGTCCTGGATACGGCCGAGCAGCATCAGACACATCCAACAGGACTGTGTTAGCATAGCCACAAATGCCCCAAATAACACAACTGCACACATTGCAGTGCCCAGAACATCCCACATCACTGCACAGGTTGAAGTTAGACTTACAAACGTACAGTTCCAACTTACAAACAAATTTGATTTAAGAACGAACCTACAGTCCATAACCCATTCGTAACTCGGGGACTGCCTGTACTTGATATTCTGGAAAAATTTCTGGGGTGCCAACAATTTCGGCCATGACTGTAATCCCAGCAGACCCATCAGGTGCAGCCTAACGACCTGTATGATCAATCTGCTGGGGGACAACCGCTGGTGGAAACCAGAACTACACCATTTGGTTTTCCACACAACACTGTCACCAGCAGGTGACCCAAGTAAGGACACAGGTCTTGACAGAACTGCACATTTTAATGGGATTGTGTTAGTCAATCTGCTAATACTGAAAATGTGCAGGTACATAATGAGGCATTACTACCTGTGGAAAAGCAAAGGTATGTTAGGTTTATGAAGCGCCACTCGAGTAGGGTGGTGGATGTGGTGTATTGCGACCTGTTGTCTTAAAATCTGATATGATTCACAATAACTTGTGTAATAAGTCTGCAGCATAGCCCGTCTGTTTGCATGTGTCTCTTTGGGCAGATGGATCGGTGCTGAGGACTACCGGTGAAGGGAGCACACATGCAATGGATTGTAGGGATAAATACAGTCAGGTCCATAAATATTGGGACATCAACACAATTCTAATTTTTTTGGCTCTATACACCACCACAATGGATTTGAAATTAAATGAACAAGATGTGCTTTAACCACTTCAGCCCCGGAAGGATTTCCAGCTTTAGGACCGGAGCCCTTTTTGCAATTTGGCACTTCGCCGCTTCAAATGGTAATTGCGCGGTCATGCAATGCAGCCCGACTTCACCAATTTCGTGTAGAACAAGTAAATTAAAGTTTAGGTAACACCACCACATATCTCGGTTTTTTTAATCTTAACACAACTACAGGGTTATAAATACCTGGACTGACATAAATAGGGATGTTAGGTAACGTACACACGAGGGAAGTGGCCATCAGGAGTCGTGGCTAGGTAGACGGGTTTCTCTGTGTACGTTTGTCTGCCCGATACGACGTCTGAATAATGTGTTCAATAACACTTAGTATAGTCTAAAATTCTGTTGTCCAGCGTTATGTGGTGTAGGTGGTGGGATGAGCTCACCGCGAAGTATTTGGATTGTATGGAAACGAAAAGGTGTC
>BLSH010453459.1:78429-95371 GCA_018402905.1 Glandirana rugosa
GCGGCACACGCGCGCGCGCGGGGGATCCGCTCCCGCGACGTTGCCGTAAACAATGTCCCCGAAAGTTAGATGTCCCGGTCCGGTTACTAAAAACCGGACCGGGACATCTAGCGGGACGGTTACTGTAATAAGGGGACGGAGACATTTACATTTGTCTCCGTCCCCTTCAAGGAAGGAGAAGGAGGGACTTCAGGAAAAGCTGTAGTCTCTCCTTCTTCTTCGTAGATCTTTGCACTCACGTGGTTGTGATGTGATTGTAGTCCGGTGTATCCGTGTAAATTGGGGAACTAGCGGGGGGCTAGCGGGGGGCTAGCGGGGGGTCAATTGGGAAAGTGATGGACAGTGGGAGGACAGTGTTATAGTGTATCACGTCGCTAGACTAAAAATCGGCAATCAAGGGGTTAAAAACTGTATTGGGGGGGCAGGGGGGGGGCTTTTCACCTAACTAGGCCTAGTACTAGCCTAACCTAATACTGATTTAGCTTCACAAGGTCACATGTACAGCGATCGCTAAAAATCAGATCGCTGCACTATGTGATATTGTGACAGGAGGGTGACAGGTAGTGAAAGGGTTAACTGGGGGGCGATCGGGGGGCGATCGGGGGGCGATCAAGGGGTTAAATGTGCCTATGTGGCCTGATGTTAGTGTAGTGTTGGTGCACTCACGTTTCTAGATGCTTCTTCTTCCTCTCTGATGTCGAAAAGGACTTCAGGGAGGAAGAGGAAGAGGCAGGGGAATAATGTCATTGGCAGGGCGATCTACAGGGCCAGGCCAAAAATCATTGGCCTGGCCCTGTAGATTGAAAGCCCCTGTAACAAATGCCGTTGCAGCGCCCTCGCCTAGGGGGCGCGCGCGCGCACACGGCGCGAGTTCGCGGCCGCCGTCGTATGACGGCGATTCGCGTTACAGCGCCACTTTGTCGCCGTCAAATGCCGATCAGCCGTCGGCAAGTGGTTAACTGAAGACTTTCAGCTTTAATTTGAGGGTATTTACATCCAAACCAGGTGAACGGTGTAGGAATTACAACTGTTTGTATATGTGCCTCCCACTTTTTAAGGGACCAAAAGTAATGGGACAATTGACTGCTCAGCTGTTCCATGGCCAGGTGTGTGTTATTCCCTCATTATCCCATTTACAAGGAGCAGATAAAAGGTCCAGAGTCCATTTCAGGTGTGCTATTTGCATTTGGAATCTGTTGCTGTCAACTCTCAATATGAGATCCAAAGAGCTGTCACTATCAGTGAAGCAAGCCATCATTAGGCTGAAAAAACAAAACAAACCCATCAGAGAGATAGCAAAAACATTAGATGTGGCCAAATCAATTGCTTGGAACATCCTTAAAAAGAAAGAACGCACCGGTGAGCTCAGCAACACCAAAAGACCCGGAAAACAACTGTGGTGGATGACCGAAGAATTCTTTCCCTGATAAAGAAAACACCCTTCACAACAGTTGGCCAGATCAAGAACACTCTCCAGGAGGTAGATGTATGTGTGTCAAAGTCAACAATAAAGAGAAGACTTCACCAGAGTGAATACAGAGGGTTCACCACAAAATGTAAACCATTGGTGAGCCTGAAAAACAGGAAGGCCAGATTAAAGTTTGCCAAACAACATCTAAAAAAGCCTTCACAGTTCTGGAACAACATCCTATGGACAGATGAGACCAAGATCAACTTGTGCCAGACTGATGGGAAGAGAAGAATATTGAGAAGGAAAGGAACTGCTCATGATCCAAAGCATACCACCTCATCAGTGAAGCATGGTAGTGTCACGGCGTGGGCATTTATGGCTGCCAATGGAACTGGTTCTCTTGTATTTATTGATGATGTGACTGCTGACAAAAGCAGCAGGATGAATTCTGAAGTGTTTCGGGCAATATTATCTGCTCATATTCAGCCAAATGCTTCAGAACTCATTGGACGGCGCTTCACAGTGCAGATGGACAATGACCGGAAGCATACTGCGAAAGCAACTAAAGAGTTTTTTAAGGGAAAGAAGTGGAATGTTATGCAATGGCCAAGTCAATCACCTGACCTAAATCCGACTGAGCATGCATTTCACTTGCTGAAGACAAAACGGAAGGGAAAATGCCCCAAGAACAAGCAGGAACTGAAGACAGTTGCAGTAGAGGCCTGGCAGAGCATCACCAGGGACGAAACCCAGCGTCTGGTGATATCTATGCCTTCCAGACTTCAGGCTGTAATTGACTTGCAACCAAGGCTGTAATAGGATTTGCAACCAAGTATTAAAAAGTGAAAGTTTGATTTATGATTGTTAATCTGTCCCATTGCTTTTGGTCCCTTAAAAAGTGGGAGGCACATATACAAATTGTTGTAAATCCTACACCGTTCACCTGATTTGGATGTAAATACCCTCAAATTAAAGCTGAAAGTCTGCAGTTAAAGCACATCTTGTTTGTTTCATTTCAAATCCATTGTGGTGGTGTATAGAGCCAAAAAAATAGAATTGTGTTGCTGTCCCAGTAATTATGGACCTGACTGTATGTGATCTCCTTGATAGAAAGGAGGCTTTTATGCACAAAAATAAGGTGGACACTGTCTCTGCTATGTCAGCAAGGGGGACTGCAGAACAGCCTGTAGCTGAAGGTGTTGTGGCTGCTGCAGAGGTTAACCCTCAAGAGAAAGAAGGACCAGATAAGGGTGAACACACAGCAGAGATTTTGTCCATGACTTTAATAAGTAATGTTGACTAGAAGTGTCAGAGGGATGCGGTTATTGGTAAACTCACTGTTGCAGAGCCTGAGAAGTTGGATATACAGCATCTAACATTTTTGTAAATATTTTATTATATCTTTCCTGAGACAGCAATGAATAAATGACACTTTGCTACAATGTAATGTAGTGAGTGCACAGCTTGTATAACAGTGTAAATTTGCTGTCCCCTCAAAATAACTCAACACACAGCCATTAATGTCTAAACTGCTGGCAAGAAAAGTGAGTACACCCCTAAGTGAAAATGTCCAAATTGGGCCCAAAGTGTCAATAATTTGTGTGGCCACCATTATTTTCCAGCACTGCCTTAATTCTCTTGAGCACACAGGAGTCCTCTTCCGCTCCTCCACGATGACATCATGGAGCTGGTATATGTTAAAGACCTTGTGCTCCTCCATCTTCTGCTTGAGGATGCCCCACAGCTGCTCAATAGGGTTTAGGCCTTAAGACATGCTTGGCCAGTCCATCACCTTTACCTTCAGCTTCTTTAGCAAGGCAGTGTTCTTCTTGAAGTTCTGTTTGGGGTCGTTATGTTGGAATACTGCCCTGTTGCCCAGTCTCCAAAAGAAGGGGAACATGCTCTGCTTCAGTATATCACAGTGCATGTTGGCATTCATGGTTCCCTCAATGAACTGTAGCTCCCCAGTGACAACAGCACTCATGCAGCCCCAGTCCATGACACTCCCACTACCATGCTTGACTGTAGGCAAGACAAACTTGTCTTTGTACTCCTAACCTGGTTGCCGCCAGACATGCTTGACACCACCTGAACCAAATAAGTTTATCTTGGTCTCATTAGACCACAAGACATGGTTCCAATAATCTATGTCCTTAGTCTGCTCATCTTTAGCAAATTGTTTGCGGGCTTTCTTGTGCACCATCTTTAAAAGAGAAAAAAGCAGTAATGTTCTGCGCAAACGGATGTAGATTTTACTGTTGGAGCTGCAGCCTCCACCTAAACTCCCCGAAGGAGGAGAAGTTTCAGTAATATGGTAAAGAGTGTGGTGGTTATGGCGCTGCTCAACTCACTGAAGACTATATTAAAAGGTGATCCTTATCTGTTCATCAAATTCTCTGAAAATCCTCTGAAAGTATTTTCACTTATATTTTCCAGTGTGCTGGGAAGTTAATACAACCTTAAAAGCTATGTGCTGATTACTACGCTGGTAAGCCCATACATATCATATCAGACATACAAATTCTATAAAGTGCTGAATATGCCAGTGGCACTAAAACTAAATTCGATATTTGAATCAATCAAAACAATTCCATGAATGTTGTGTGCATTAGCAATCAGAAAAAGTGCATGCCCATAAAGTGACTGGTGCTTCAAAATTGCCGCTGTGTGAACTTAAAAATTAAAAGAGTCTTATTCAGTTTAAAGCATGACAAATCAAATAACTAAAATAATTCACAAATCAAATCAATTACTTATAAGTGCCTTAACAGTCCAAAAGTGCCTATCCATAAAGTGACTTGTGCTACAATCTTGAGTGATAAACAAAGAAAGTCCTTGATCTGTTTAATCTTGACCCAAAGTGATTGTGCCAAACATGCTGCTGTAAATTCATATGGAAGTGGTTCACTCTTCGCTCATCCCAGTTTCCCAAAGCACTCACCAGAGGGCGCTCCCCACACGTCTGTGTAATTCCTGAGTCGCCTCTCTCTCCCCACAATTGCGATATATGAAAAGTAAAAACAGGCAGAATCTTGCGCAATAACGTTTAAAACATCAACTTTATTCCTTTGTAAAAGTATTGCACTCACATTTAAGCTGTCATCTCATAAGCATCAAGGGGTGTCCAGCCCATAAGCTCAGTGTGTTGCTGCTCCGAAAGACCGTGGAGCGTTCGGACATGGAACGTTCGGACCGGAAATGACGTGGACGTACGGCTTCACTCGACGCGTTTCATCATTGGACGTCTACTGGAGTGGTACCGTATTGGTACTCTCCCGGCCTTTTATCAGGGACATGCCATGCGGACACCGGAAACAGGATATGCCGCCATTTTGACGAAGATCTACTCAAATTAGTAGCCGCAGCTATGATTATGTAATGCAGCTACTGAGGGAGGGACACGGCTTACACTGTGTTTGTGAGCGAACGCTCCATGGTCTTTCGGAACAGCAACACACTGAGCTTATGGGCTGGACACCCCTTGATGCTTATGAGATGACAGCTTAAATGTGAGTGCAATACTTTTACAGAGGAATAAAGTTGATGTTTTAAACGTTATTGCGCAAGATTCTGCCTGTTTTTACTTTTCATATATATCGCAATTGTGGGGAGAGAGAGGCGACTCAGGAATTACACAGACGTGACACCCCTTGTGGGGAGCGCCCTCTGGTGAGTGCTTTGGGAAACTGGGATGAGCACAGAGTGAACCACTTCCATATGAATTTACAGCAGCATGTTTGGCACAATCACTTTGGGTCAAGATTAAACGGATCAAGGACTTTCTTTGTTTATCACTCAAGATTGTAGCACAAGTCACTTTATGGAATGCACTTTTGGACTGTTAAGGCACTTATAAGTAATTGATTGATTTGATTTGTGAATTATTTTAGTTATTTGATTTGGCATGCTTTAAACTGAATAAGACTCTTAATTTTTAAGTTCACGCAGCGGCAATTTTGAAGCACCAGTCACTTTATGGGCATGCACTTTTTCTGTTTGCTAACGCACACAACATTCAATGGAATTGTTTTGATTGATTCAAATATCAAATTTATTTTTAGTGCCACTGGCATATTCAGCACTTTATAGAATTTGTATGTCTGATATGATATGTATGGGCTTACCAGTGTAATAATCAGCACATAGCCTTTAAGGTTGTATTAACTTCCCAGCACACTGGAAAATATAAGCGAAAATACTTTCAGAGGATTTTCAGAGAATTTGATGAACAGATAAGGATCAACTTTTAATGTAGTCTTCAGTGAGTTGAGCAGCGCCATAACCACCACAATCTTTACCACATCTTTTAAAGAGGCTTCCTTCTGGGGTGACAGCCACGCAGACCAAATTGATGCAGTGTGCGGCATATGGTCTGAGCATTGTCAGGCTGACCCCCACCCCTTCAGCTTCTGCAGCAATGCTGGCAGCACTCATACATCTATTTCCCAAAGACAACCTCTGGATATGATGCTGAGCATGTGCACTCAACTTCTTTGGTCAACCATGGCAAGGCCTGTTCTGAGTGGAACCTGTCCTGTTAAACTGTTGTATGGTCTTGGCCACCATGCTGCAGCTCAGTTTCAGGGTCTTGGCAATCTTCTATAGCCTAGGCCATCTTTATGTAGAGCAACAATTATTTTTTTCAGATCCTCAGAGAGTTCTTTGCCATGAAGTGCCATGTTGAACTTCCAGTGACCAGTTTGAGAAAGTGAGAGTGTTAACACCAAATTTAACACACCTGCTCCCCATTCACACCCCAGACCTTGTAACACCAATGAGTCACATACATGACACCAGGGAGGGAAAATGGCCAATTGGGCCGAATTTGGACATTTTCACTTAGGGGTGTACTCACTTTTGTTGCCAGCAGTTTAGACATTAATGGCTGTGTGTTGAGTTATATTGAGGGGACAGAAGCTTAACACTGTTATACAATATGTACACTCACTACTTTACATTGCAGCAAAGTGTCATTTGTTCAGTGATGTCACATGAAAAGATATAATAAAATATTTACAAAAATGTGAGGGGTGTATTCACTTTTGTGAGATATTGTAAGTACAGCATCTGGCAGCACTCTGGTAGAGCACCAGGCTGTGGTTACCCCCGGCTGGGAGGAGCTTCAGTTAAACGGTGCAACTTCTCAAGTCGCAGCAAGTGAGCCTCTGTGCGTTCCCAGGATCATGGAAGTCCTCAGAAAGGATTTGGGCCAGGAATAAAAGGGCTGATTTGTAACCAAAGCACTCAAAGAGATGCTTGAACTTTGGGATGTACAGCCATGCCATACTGGTGTGTCTTTTCCACAGTCTGATGGTCTGGTACTGTGGAGTACCACTAGGTGGAGCACTGAATGGCAGACTGTACAGAACAAAGTGAAGCAAGACAGAAATAGGTTATTGCTGAATTTCTTGCTAGTGTTAAAAGTAGCCTCTAGGTTTGATGCTGGATTACTTCCTGTAAAAGTAGTATATGGAAGAGGCTCTAAAAAAATTGAAAAGATATCAGAAATGTCAGAGGTGTCACTTCCTAACAGTCAGGTGGAAAGCATTTCTGCTGCTATGGTCCATGGTGGTGCTGGTCAGATGGTATCGGTGAAGGGTGCATTTGCTGCACCAGGAGACAAACCACATGAGATGGATGGGCAGAGCATGGACCAGGAAACAGCAGAGATCCAGATCGAGGTTCAGAAGGCGATTCAGGAGACTGGTGTCATCAGTTCAGTAATGGGAGCAGAACTGCAGTAAAAGTTATATGTGGATCAGGAAAGAGCTCTCCTGTGCAAGTCTTGGATAGAAATCCAGGGAGGTTTAGAAATGGCCAGGTCGTAGCACAGCTGCCTCCAGGGGAGTTAACGGCTGATGAGGTTCCTGTGCGTGATACTGGCCCTCCGGAGTGTGTGCCCTAACAAAACCTGGGAAAATGGTTCATGAAATTTGCAGCACTAAGGGGGTGTGGTGTTGGTTGGAATACAAAAGGAAAAGGGGAGGGGCAGTACCACGTTAATATAACCAAAAGACCAAAAACATTAAGTGAAAAACAGCTGCAACTTAAAATGTGAGATATTGACACAATAATAATATATATAGAGAGAGAGAGAGAGAGACAACAAGTTGCGCTAAACAATCATGCACAAATCAGCAATAAAGTTCATGTGAAAAAATACTCATATATAAACAAAAAACTGTGAATAGTGTCCAAATTCCAAAAACTATATCCAAATTGAAACTTCCTCCACCCAGTTTATCACCAACACACAAGCAGAATGAATGCTTACCAGAGCAGATGGACCCTCTAGTTATGGAAGGTCAAACAGACATTTGGGTGTATGCCACCTCCAGCATAGATGATCTGACCACAGCATCTCCTCCTTGTACTTCGCTTCATGCGTCCATATAGCACACTAGAGTAGACAGGCCCTCTAGTAATGGAAGGCCTAACAAACACGTGGGTTTATGCCACCTCCAGCATAGATGATCTCCCCACAGCTTCTCCTCCTTGTACCTCAATGATATACTACCCTATCGGGGGCGCCGATAGTGTAGTATATAAAAATTATATATTTATTCCAGGCTAAGGCACTTATGAAAGGTCCAGTAGCCAGTAAGTTTAAAAAGTTGTACAAATACCAGTATAAGTCAAGTAAAATCCAATACTGGAACGCGGTGACACAGAAAAAAATCCTTACCCGACCAGGTTTCGTCGCAAAAGGACTTCTTCTGGGGCATAAGGAGTGCTCACCGCAATATATATACAGACAGAGCCAAGCCTCACGTTCAGCCCAGGCATCTGTGATTCATCTATATAGAATCAAGCCTTCCATTCAATTCTGCCTAGCAACAAGGCGCACCATCACAACCAATCGGATGTGATTGCGATATCCCAATACAGGAAATGGCATCGCGGACTTCAGGGTGTCCCCAGAGGTTCAAAACAGCTAGCTCTGGCTTACTGTGACACACAAGGCACAGTGTAACATAAATAAATAACCAAAAACATTAATATATTCCTAATTCGCCACATCGATATATTAATACAGAATATGACTGCTGCATATATCAAAACTAGATCCTAAACAAACATATACATAGATAATTAATTAAAAATATCAAAATAGATACAGATTTTTTTTTTTTTAAAGTTAAAAATATTAAGGAAGGCAATGCAGGTCTAAGAGTTATTAATAAAACAATTCACATCCCAATCCACATCCATCCCACGTGGAACATAACTTTTAAGGATGTAAGTCCATCTTGTTTCCATTTTGGACAATTCCCTCACCTTGAGGTCCCCCCTCCAGTGAGGAACGAAATGGTCTATGCCCATGAATAAGGTTCCACGAAGGTTCATATCATGGATTAGATCATAGTGCCTGGAGACGCTGCGGTTAAATATTTGCAATATGCTCCTTGGGCCAGTGTGGTCCAGTCTTCATATTGCAGGCCATACAGGCACTGTAAAAAAGATAAACAACATGCGTAGTGCTGCATGTAATAAATGGCTTTATTGTATAGGTTCTCCTGGTGATACAAGAGGAGAACTCAGTTACTTTCCTATTTTTGTGTCCATTCAACTCACAAACCTGGCATCTCCCACGTTTAAAAAATCCCACCAAATTATGAAAGGAGGATCTCTGGGGTGGGTCAATAACACTATGTACAATTTTATTTTTGATGGGAGGGGCCCCTCTGTAAACAACCTGAGGCCTAGCTGGAAGAAGAGGCAGCAATACATTATTATTAAGCAAATGTGCCAATGTTTATGAATTATGCGTTTAATCGCATAATGTTGGGTAGAATATATGGGGATAAAAGGAGCCACAAAATCGCCTGTGTTCTCCATCACTGGTTTGTCTGCAAGGAGCATATTTCTATCCACATTTCTCACCAGATTTTTTGTGGCAGCTAGACTAGTGGGATCATATCCTTTCTCGGTAAATCTTTGGACCAGAAGGGCACCTTGCCTGTCAAACTCCTCCACATCAGTGCAATTCCTTCTGACGTGAAGGCGCTGACCCTTTGGAATCCCCTCCAGCCAAGCCCTATGATGACAGCTATCTTTAGAAATGTAGGCTTTAAAATATGTGACAGTAGTGAGTCTGCCATCCTCCACTTTGATCTCCAGATCCAAAAAATGTATGCGAGTTTGGCTGACTTCATAATTAAGTATTATACCCTCTTGTTCTGATTCAAAGACTCCAGAAAGAGGTTCAGAGAGAGGGAGTCACCCCTGCACAGGAGGAGGATATCATCTATATACCCAGCCCACAGAACCAAATTTGTTCTCTGTTGGGCATAGATGACATCCTCCTCCCATTTGGCCATAAATAGGTTGGCCACACAGGGGGCATGTTTAGCCCCCATTGCAACACCCTTGCTTTGTAGAAAAAATTCCCCTCCGTACCAAAAATAATTGTGTTGACGAAAATTTTAGTAACTCCAAAATAAAATCTCTCTGTTTAGGTACTAAATCAGACTGGTTTAAAAAGTAAGATACGGCGGCTATGTCCCAATCATGACAAATGATGGTATATAAAGATGTAACATCTGCGGGTTACCAACCACCAACCCTCCTGAAAGGGGCATTCCCTAATAAGGTTAATAACCGCTTTGGTGTCTTTGATATATGAAGGCATCTTTTTGATAAGAGGCTGTAAATATGTATCAATATATTTCCCTATTCGGGCCACCTGGAGGGCAAACTGGATTTTTGTGAATTTTCGGTAAGTAATAAACAATAGGAGTTCTGGGAAAAGGTGGAACCAAAAATAATTTCTCTTTCTGATTAATAATATTAATTTGATAGCCTCTGTTGACTACTTTTTCCAATTCCCACTTAAAGCTAGGGCCTGGATCCCGCCTCACGGGGGTATAGGTCTCTCTATCATTCAAAATCTTAGTCATCTCTGCGTTGTACGCTTCTTTATCCAATATTACAACACCCCCCTTTTGTCTGCTGATCTAATTATGAGATCCTCCCGCTTACAAAGTTGTTGTTATCCCATTTCAAGAGGGGCTTGCATCTTATTGGTTTTCATGCTTATCTGTTCAAGGTCCCTTAAACACCCTAACCGATGGGGCCATGCCTCCTGGTAGGTTGAAGAGAGATGCGTTTCTTAGATTAGAGTGTTGGACACCCATAGAAATGAGTCTACCTTCCTTTGTGGGGTTTAAAGCAATATATCTCTTGATATTAATGCTCCGGACGTATTTCTGTATGTCCTTGAAAGTTCGAAACATGTTAAGCTGTTGGCAGGAAAGGACATTGAGGAATTCTTCTGGAACGCCTGTTCTCCTGTGGTGCGCGTGGGTGCGCAGCGTTAATGGGGCCAAACTAGCTATTTTAACTGAACAGCAACATACAGCCGGTGCTGTCCGTTCTACAGCGTTTAGTGTACCCAAGCTATCTGTTACCTGTTTAGCTGTTCCTGTGACCCGACTTGACTTGACCCTGCTTGATCTCTGCCTGCACCAACCTCGGCTTCCCACGACCCTTCTCCTGCCTGCTCCTTGTACCTCTGCTGCCAGCCTGTTAACGAACTCTGCCTGTACCCGACTATTCTCCTGCCTGCGCCTCCTGTACTGCACCACCCGCCTGTTGCCGACCCAGCCTGTACCATCATTCTACCAACCAGCACGAGACTGGAGGAACCACTTCAGTTGTCACTGGTGACCAGCTCAACCCTCGTGCCATCCTCACTCCTGAACCACCTGTCTGCTCTACCAGGGGTTCTTGAATCAGGGTCGCAAGAGAGGTTACCCCTGCATTAGTCAGACTCCACCACCAGGCACGTGACAGCTGTCTGGGGGGTGCAAATTTAAGTCCTTTATCTAGTAAGGCTTGGTTGGAATGCTCGGGTCATTATGAACAGACGAGCGGCGGCTGGTCCATAAGGTTTGCTTGGGCGCCGCCTTCCCGCCTCTGACAAGAAGAAACAGGAGGCACTGGTATATTGACTTTTATTTTTTTTTTTTCATCGGCTCCTTGCTGTCAGCTGACAGCAAGTAGTGAGCCGATTGGTCAGCCATAAAGGACTATGTATGTGTGCTCAACAGGCCAATGACTCTGTCATTGGATGCTGTGGGCAGGGGCGGGACTATGGTGGACGTACTGGCTGCATGATTACTCACGCAGGTGCAGCACTCTGCCAGGACTTCCGCGCAGACTGTCCACGAGGAGAGGAGGACAGTCCACTGCCACTCCACTGCCAGCCAGGCCCAGCTAGCCACCACTGCCAGACCAGACAGATAGCAGCCAGCAAGGCAGAGGCCAGTCAGTGTGAGCCAGAGCCTGCCATAGACAGTACATCCCAGCTGCAGATTGCACTGGACAGGTGGGTCATCTATCTATCATACATAGTACAATGTACAGAGGACCTTCTTGCCCACTCCACCATCACTATAGAGGTTTGCAGTCATCAAAGCCTGTTTTGTGAATGGAAGGCAGAGAGAGTCAATGTAAGAATGGAATGTACATTGTTCTTTCACTGGAGCAGAGGCTGTGTAGGAATCTGCCAGTATCCAATCATACTTAAGGCTCTGTTCTCCTAGTACAGGTTAGAGAATGAAAAGGCTTGCTTTTTTCTATTTAAATATTTTTATTGGAAAGTATATTGTACAGAAATCTAATAATAACAGTAGGATGAGACAAGGCAATTACGATACACATAATCCCCGCACAAAACATAAACTGGGGGAAATTAATACAAATATCTGTATTAGAGCATAACCTTAACACAGGAGAACTAAGGAAAATAATTGCATAAAACATCCCAGACAGTATACCAAAGAGGAATGAGTAGCAAGACTTCCAGAACCCTCAAGGGAAGTGAGGGTCCCCGAGGCCTCCCCCCAGCCACCCCAGAAGGATCAAGCTGTGGCCTGGGAAAAGCCCCTCAGAACCCCCCCTACGGAACCAAATGGTCAACCTGGAAACTGGCCCTGGAATAATCTAAGTTCAGTATAGGGGATTAAGATGTAAGTTACCCCAACAAACCCGGGGTGAGAAAACAACTACTTGAAGGTGGTTGGTAGATACCCAACAAATAAGTGGCCTACTGTTCTAGCTTACGTCCTGGGGGAAGGACCCGAGAGATGCAATAGAGAAAAGAAAAGAGGGCGAGGGAAATAAAGAACAGAGGGAAGAAAGAGACGAAGAATGGAACGATTAGAGGGTGGCTACTGTGATTGAAGAAGGGGCGCGGCCTAGACAAACCAAAACTGGTATTTGAGGAGAGAAATAAGGGCTTTTATAGCTGGATGCCCATGTATCGAGCCCATGGTTCCCAGATGCTTTCAAATTTCGCCACCCTATCCAGGATAATGCTGGAGATCTTTCTTGAGACATTATCCAGGAGACCTTACGTTTGACTGACTGAAAATAGACCAGGTGCCCGGGCAACTGTCAGCTTTGCCCCCAATAAGAAAGAATACCAGTGCTTGGGTGTGTTTGGATAAGGCCTGTATGGGTTAAGAATTAAGAAGAGCTACCTGCGGACTCTGAGGAATGTCAGCATTGGTGATTTTGCGTAGCAAGTGGAATATCCGATTCCAGAAGCTTATAACTCTGGGGCATTCCCAGAAAATGTTTAAAAGAGAACCTACAAGATCACAGTCCCTAAAGCAAAGGGGGGGGGAAGAGGAAGGGAACATCTTAACCAGGCGGAGAGGAGTTAGATACCATCTCGTTATAAGCTTAATATTTGCCATCAGAGAAGTGCTTAAAATACCTTTAAAAAGATCAGACGAAGGTCCGATGCCAAGTTTCGATGTCTCAGTCCATTCCAAGGTCCTCCTTTCAGGCCTGCATATATGAAGCCTTCTCCTGCGGGTCAACCAGTCCAGAGTAAATTACTGAGATCCCTCCCATCACATCCGAGATGCCTGAGCACCAGCGTTCAAATGGGGTGGTCGACAGGGGACTGACTTGTCCAGCCAGATGGATTGTAAAAAGTGTGAGATCTGAGAGAAGCGAAACCTCTCAGCCGGTGGCATTTCTACTTGCGCAGAGCAATATTTGAGGTTTAAGGGGCCCTTTGAGTTGAAATAGTTGCCGATCCTTAGGAGGCCTTTATTAACCCACCATCCAAAGGCCCTAACGTCCTGACCAGGTGGAAAGAGGGGATTATTAAAAATGTGTGACATGGGGTGCCGAGACGTGATTAGGTTGGATTTGTGGATCCTATCACAGAGTTGAATAGAATAAGAGTGTCGGGGTGAGAATGGGGGGTCTAAGTCTAGAGGGACACCAGGCTAGGTAGTCCAAGGTGTACGAGGGGATGGCTTGTTTTTCCATTGAGACCCTATCGGGTTTGGGTCCCCTGGCATAGATAATAGAAAATTGGGTCAGTTGCGCTGCTAAGTAGCAAGACCAAAGATTAGGAAGGCCTAAACCCCATCTAAGTCTGAGTCGGAACAGAAAATGTTTGGGAAGACGATAGCTCTTATTGCCCCAAACAAACTTGATTATGACAGATCGCAATCTGTTTAAATGAAGTTTGTTGATCGGGACCAGCAGAGAGCGGAAGAAATAGAGGATCCTGGGTAGTAAGGTCATTTTGATAGCATTAATTTTGCCTAGCCAAGAGAGGCCAAGTGATTTCCAGTGAGCTAGGTCAGCTTAAAGCTTTTTATAAAGCGGGGGTAATTTGATTCGTAAATGCGATTGGAGGGTGGGAGGGTGACCCCTAGGTAAGGGATATTTGAGTCTCTCCAGAGGAAGGGGAAAAGTTTTGATAACCTCTCAGCCAAAGCGGACAGAATGAACACATTTAAGATCATTGATTTAGACATGTTAACCTGGAGGCCTGAACAGATACTGAAGTCTCGTAAGACTTGGGCAATAATCGGGAGCATTCAGAGTTAGCACTTGGGGGAGCGAAATAAGGGGAGAAGTAACATAACAGTACGTCGTCGGCAAAAAGCGTGCATTTGTGGATAGCCTGTCCACACTGGACTTCATGGATATCGGGGTTAGTTCTAATGGCGATGGCTAATGGTTCCATTGCCATTGCGAAAAGAAGTGGGGACAAAGGGCATCCCTGTCTGGTACCCCGTTCAATAGGAAAGGAGTCTGAATAGTGGCTTTGAAAGCGCACCTGTGCCCTAGGCTGGGAGTAAAGGGCTGAGAGGACAGAGATGAACCTAGGGCCGAAGCCCCATCTTCTCAGAATCGTGAACAAATAAGGTCTGGAGAGTGAGTCGAATGCCTTGTGTAGATGAATCGACAGCAAGAGTCCCTCCTGGGCAGGCGCCCCCCCCCCCCCCCCAGCCTGATCACAGAAGAAAGATAATATTTGAGGCTCGTCTAATCTGATCAGGACCTTGTCTCCCAAAAATAAAGCCAACCTGATCTCTATTCACATATAGACCGATGAAGGATGATAGCTGATTAGCAAGAATCTTGATTTTAAGATCATTATTAAGGGGATTCGCTTATAATTACCAATTTCGCTAGCATCTTTACCTGGTTTAGGTAATACAGTAATGAAAGCTAAATTAGCCTGGGAGTCAAGGGGTTGACCCTAAGGGAGTTGAAAAGTCGAGCTAAGTATGGGGAGAGAATGGGGGTGAATGTCTTGTAGTAAAGGTTAGAAAAGCCGCCCGGGCCAGGAGCGGAGGACGTTTTAAGGTCTTTGATTACCTGGCAAATTTTGGATTCAGAGAAGGGAGTCTCGAGGGCAGACCTGTGTTGATCTTCAATTTTGGGAAGAGGGATTCCCTCCAAAAAGGAATTGCCCTGGTCTGTGTTCTCTGGAAATTTCTTAGAATACAAGGTGGAGTAAAAATCGTGAAATTACTCTAAGATGCGCTTGGGATTCTGTGTGAGGGTACCAGACAGGGATTTGATCCTTGGGCACGAGAGGAGCTTGAACCTGAGAGACAATTTAGAAGCCAACTTGGGGCCTATCTTATTGCCTGATAGATAAAAGTGCCCCGCTGTCCAGTGGAGATGTTTGTTCGCTGCCGACATGAGGGCAAGTTTGAGAGCTAATTTAGCGGAATCCAGAGCTGCTAGGGAGTCCACCGTGGGCAGGCACTTATGGACATGACTAGCTTGTTTAAATTTCGTTTCTAAATTTATCAGATCAATCTGACGTTCCCGTTTCCGTTGTGCTCCTAGACTAATGAGTACCCCCCTAATCACTGCCTTATGCCCGCCCCAAAGGGGATTGGGCGATATCTCAGGTGTATCATTGAACTTGAAGTAGTCCTTAATCTCATTCCCTATCATATTCACCAGAGTGGGATCAGAGAGTATGGACTCGTTCAGCCTCCATGGGAGGGGGCCTGCGGGGGACGGATGGCCAATAAGCATAAGAGTAACTAGAGAATGGTCAGACCATGGCACGTCCAAAATTGAGGACCATTGAAGCCTGTGAACCTTGCTTGATGGGAGAAAGATATGGTCAATTCTTGCATAGGTGTTGTGGGGTATTGAGAAGTGTGTAAAGTCTTTGGCTGAGGGGTTTGCCTCTCTCCAAGAATCAACTAGACCAAACGAGTTGAGAAGGCGGGCTATTTTCAGACTTTATTAAAAGTGGAAAAATGGAGATACTGCGCTGCCCAAATTCTTAACTAATCAGCAGCCAGCACGACAATATCTGATCCCCTACACAGCTGCTATCCATGCTCACCCTGAGCCCAGCAGAAACACCAGTGGACTGATGCAAAGCTGGCAGTGGCTAATACTGCAATGCTTCCTACTCTACTACCTTTGTGAGTAGTTTCATACTTTTTAATAAAACTGTGTTTTAAAATAGCTACTCTTAGAGGCACACCTTTCTTGTACTTTTTCTCCACTACAGAAGACTGGTTACTTCTACAAGGTGCAACCCTTTTGCAGCAAAGACTTTTAATTGTGTTAAGGACTAAAAAGTACAAATTCTTATTTCATGCTACCATAACTGTTGACAGCAGATCTGGCTTGCTCCACTGTTTCCAAGTGCGCTGTCATGTGTTTTGTTTAAGCACGACAATAATAACCCATATTGTGTCAAAATAATTAAAAATGAAGGTGTAGCGCTATACAATAAATGACTAGTGGCTTAATACCATCAGGTAATTAGCATACTTAACCACTTCAGCCCCGGAAGGATTTCCAGCTTTAGGACCGGGGCCCTTTTTTCAATTTGGCACTGCGCCGCTTCAAATGGTAATTGCGCGGTCATGCAATGCAGTACCCAAACGAAATTTGCGTCCTTTTTTTCCCACAAATAGAGCTTTCTTATAAAACTGTGTTATACCCAATAATAACAGCACGAATTTGTTTTGTGTACTGTCGCGTGAACCTTTGTCACCTCGTTCGGTCTAGACGACAGTTGTCAATACCATCGTACTTTATTCTTAAACATGAAAAATCAGGAATTGTGTTAATTTTCAGAAACGACGTTTTCCCAACGTGGAACATCTTCATTGGTCAGAAGACATCACCTCTTTTTCATGTTCTTTCCACACGGAGATTCTCATCGATAAAATTTTGTGTCAAAATAATTTTTCATACTTTGATGAGTGTTTCCATCATCTCATCCTTCGT
>BLSH010453459.1:104957-118078 GCA_018402905.1 Glandirana rugosa
CGGGCGTGATCTAGGTCGGATCAGGGAAGCAGAAAGTTCAATGATGGACCTTTTCGGCTATGCTGACGAAGGGTTAAGTTGACGTTCCGACTACGGTGGAAAATCTTCTTTCAACCCCTGACAAGACTCATAACAAAGGAGAACCTCTTAAGCCGTTATGCCGAGGGGCCAATTTTTCGTGTGTCAAGTCTGTGGGGAGACCAGTTACATTAACGGTAGTTTTTTAACGTGACTCCACGTGCCTCCACGATTATTCCAAAAGTCTTAATTTCCACCAGGGTGAAGCCTTTCCCGAAATAACTTCCGGATCCTCAGAGTGTTAATGAAGAGCAGGAGAAGATAACAGCAATAGCAGCATGGCCCTTCCAGCCCAGAAGACCATGATGCTCACTAGCATAGAAAATGGCGATGTGTCAGACAATTCTCCTGCCTCCTCACAAACAGTTTCTGCTGCAGGGCAAGCAGTGCAACCCGAAGCCGGAAAAACTGAGGTTCATGGCGGGGAGCTTTTAGTCAAAAGAAAACTACCGATATTACTATAGGATATATAAGGCCTTTTTTGTCGCTTCTCAGCAGGAAAGAGCTGGGTTCTGAGGGCACCCGTGGTCTCTAACATATTGAAATGTCTCCAGGAAAGTCAGGGCAAGGGTTTTTGTCGTTTAGCTCCTCAAAGGTTTGAGTCTGCCCTGTCAGCTACGGGGGAACAAAGATGAGCCTTGGATCCTATAGGGATGCATTCCTGAAAGGCAGCAATAAAGAGCAGGCCTTCAATAAAGCCCTTTCCGAAGTGGGACCACCTTTAATTCTGAAAACCTTATTAGCACCTCCGTGCACCTCAGTGCAATTTTTTGATGGCAATTACATTGACCAGAGGGGTGTCTGAACTGTGTGCTTTTTAACCGGGGAGCCGTATTGCCGAATTCTCCAAGAGGAAACAATACTCAGAACAGTCCCCAACTTTCTTCTAAAAGGTGGCATCAGCCTTGCAGTTGAATTGGGAAGCAGTCGTATCGGCTTTTCCAGGTAGTAACTTGAAAGACGAAGGGACTAGGCTGGATCTAGTGCGGGCCTTATCAATATACCTAGAGTGGACTAGATGTCTGGAAACTTGATCAGCTCTTCATCTTGCCTGGGCCCTCCACAACGGGCATGGCTAGGCCTCCTAGAATAAGGTCTTCATAGATCCTTAAACCTATCCAGATGGCATATAGTGAGGCGGGATATCCTCCGCCACTGGAGCTCAAAGCACATTTATGAGAAGCATGGCAGATTCCTGTGCGTCATACGCTAAGGTATCAGCAGAAGTAGGGTGCATACAGCTTGCTTGAATGCACTGAATACTTTCATTCCGCACTACAGAGTGAAGGTAACTCTGACGGCATATGAAGCTTTTGGGTCTACTGTTTTGTCGGCGGCTGTCAGCCATGAGATTATTGATACCGATTTATGATTCTGGTGTTTGATGTCTTCCCTCCCCTTATGTGGTTGATTGCTTGGGTACATCCCATAGTAGGCTGACATGAGGAGGTCCAGGAATAAGGAAAATTGTTTTCATACTTACCGTAATTTTCCTTTCCTGGATCCTCCTCATGTCAGCCGAGGAATTCCCACCCAAAGTCCGTCGCGAGGTGGGTAAACTGAACACTGCATATGGGCAGACAGCCGCCTCTTATAGGCTTGGGAAGAGGTTGTCCTGAAGGGTTCAGAGGGGCGGAGCTGACCCATAGTAGGCTGACATGAGGAGGATCCAGGAAAGGAAAATTACGGTAAGTATGAAAACAATTTTCCTTATTCTTCCCTCGGTCTCGGCCGGAAGTGACGTGCTATTTGCCACATGATATTGAGGCTTGATTCACAAGGTACACCAGGTCTGATTGGCCCAGGTATGGATTTCCTGGATCAATTTGAGGCTTGGAACTCACGCCATGGGCTCTATTGGGAGGAGCCTATGGTGGTTAACAAATAGGGGTAATTTTTATTTGACTATATATTTGGCGAAATGGGGAGTAGCGGACTCATACCCCTGTTGAAGTCTCTTCAGACAAACCGCGTCAGTTGAGGAGAGTCCGCTGCAGTCCATTGCACCCCTACATTGTGTATTTGGAATTCCATACTCTATTCTCTCCTAGCTTGTAAGTGCATTTTTTTATTAAAATTCTATTGGCCAAATGTTACTACGCTATGTGGTGCTTTGTTTCCTTGTGAGGGTCTGTGCCTTTAACCATCTCGGATTCCCAATGGGATGTTTGGATGTGAGGATTATCCCTCCTTGTGGTGATATCAAAGTATCCGTGGAAAGTTGACCATAATTTCTGAGAGGTGCCTATTCGGAAGCTGGAGAGGTTTTTCCGTTAAGCATCATTTCGGGTTTACGCAGAGGTCCTTTTACTGATTGCTACGCATGTATCCAGATTGATTCTGGTAAGGGTATTTAACTCTCTTCAGGTGGAGGATCTCACTGCGTGTTGGTGAAAGGCACCGTTTTCATATTTGCTATTAACTGCATCAGATAATCCCAGCAAGGAAGAGTGGATTCATGGGCAGTTACAGATTTTGGACACTTTTTACGCACTTTATTGTCCCTGTTTTTGCACTTTAATAATTGTAAAGTTATAACATATCATTTTTTAAGTTTGGGCATTTTTGCACTTTATTTCATCATTGAGTGTTTCACTATAATATATATATCACTTGTTTACATGTAAAGTCATTGGTTTAAGGATGCTAATTACCTGATGGCATTAAGCCACTAGGTATTTTTTGTATAGCGCTGCACTTTAATTTTTAATTATTTTCAGACTTTGTCTGGGGGGGACACTTGGGTTGAAGGTCTGTTTGTCCAAGAGGCAGTCAAATGCTATGTTGGAATCCCCGCCCAACACCAGAGTACCTTTGAAGTGGGGAGCTAGGGATTGGAACAGGCGCGAAAAAAACCCTGACTGGCCCTGGTTAGGGAAGTAGTAGGAGACAAACGTATGAATGAAGCAGCCTATTTCTCCCTTGACCAGGATATACCTGCCCTCTTGGTCTTTAACTGTGAGTATGTGGTTGAAAGCCACTTTTTTAGAGATGAGGATAGCAACCCCCCTTTTCTTGGAGTCAGCGTTAGAAAGATAAAAAGTGGGGAATTTGTGGTGCAAAAATGAGGACTTAAAATTACCGGGGAAGTGGGTTTCTTGTAACATCACGACGTCAAGGCCTTTGGAGTGGTAGAATTGTAGAGCTTTACATCTTTTGGAGGGAGAGTTTAGACCCTGCGTGTTGTGAGTAGCAAATTTCAGAGAGGAAATGGGTGCTGCGGGCTTAGCCATGACCACAGGAGGAGGATAACTCTAGTGCAATACTGTTAGTACTTACCACCTGATCAACTGGGAGGACCCCGCAATGGACAGACAGAACCCGGGCAAAGGCTTCTGGGCATGAGGCGCGGACCAGACCTCGGAATGAACTCCAAAAAAGTAGCCAACCTCTGAAAGACAAAAGAAGCAATATAAGTACTATAGGAGACAGGAAAGCAGGGAGTGAAGAGAAGGTCAGAAAGGAGAGAAAGAAAAGAGGAAGACCAAAAGAATAAACAACGTACATACATCTGAAAGTTAATCCACAGGGAGAGTGAGAGGGAGGTGTAGAAAAATAAGCAACCTAGGCCTAGGTCACTGTCCCACAGGAGAGCGAGGCACGAAGTCTCGAGTCACCGGTGGGAGAAGGTGCATGCCGATACGATCCGGGCCGGGGCAACAGTAAAACTCAAAATAGCCATAAAACCTGCTTAGTTAAATCGGGGGTTAAAGCCCCTCTAAGAGGTAAAACAAGGAGAACAATTCGAAAACAAGAGTCAAAACAGGTTCAGACACTCAATGAGCAGTATAATAAAGCATATATGCAAAAGGGCTATGACATCACTGCTAGAGTGAGGCGGACGTAGCCTACAATCCTAACCCCCTGGGGAAGGGAGGGAAGCCCAGGTGGAAAAAAAGGGGACCAGAGTCACCCAGGGGAGTAAGCACAAAACGGTGTGGATGTGTTCCTGGGATTTACAGAGCTCTAACAGGGAACTCAAACCCGGAGACCCATCTCACTAAGAGGAAGCAAACCATGTCCCAAAAGTTCAGCGGGGGAGATTGGATTCTCGCTGTCTCTTGCTTTGCTGCTTGTTCCAAAGGGGAGTGATAGGGCTCACCGGGGGGGGGGGGGTCTTTTGGACTAACTGAAGCAGGGTTCTTGTAGGGCCAGAGTGGCATCCTGTGATATAAGTCCCAGCTGGAGTAAGATACGTTCACCTACCTGTATGGAAGAAAAGCCAAAGGTTTTGGAGTGGTATGTGAATTGTAGGTGAAAGGGGAAGGACCACCAATACTTGATCGCCTTTTGTGATAACACTGCCAATAGGGGTTTGAGTGAATGTCTCTTTAGGATTGTGGCTGGTGAGATGTCAGCAAACACCTGGATAGCATGGCCCTGGAAGGCCAAGGAATCTAGCTCCCTAGATTTTTTCATAACCCCTTCCTCAATGGCATAATGATGGGGTTTAACAATATCCCTCGGATCGCCATCTTGGCGTGGCAGTTGGAGAGCTTTGTGAGCCCTGTCCAGCTCAAACCTATTATCCGGGTTATTAGGGAGAATTTCCTTGATGAAGGATTTGACAGCTTCCAGGACGTCTGTAATAGATTCAGGGAGCCCTCTGATGCGAAAGTTGGCCCGTCTATTTCTATTCTCCAGGTCATTGATCTTTGCTAAGGCCATGTCCAGTTGATCCTGGAGAGTTTGGATGCACTGGGTGTTTTGATTCACCCTAGCAGATGTGTTGTCCACCACCTGTTCTATAACCTCAATGCGGGTACCCAGGTTGAGAATGTCCACTTTAATCGCTTCAGTGATGTGAGCAGCATTCTGAGCTAGCCCTGCAGCCAGCATTTCTGAGAAGCGATTAAGCAAGAGTCCCATATCTGAGGGATGATGTTGTGAAAAGGGAGAGTTCTGTATGAGGCATACTGTTAGGAAAAGACACTAGACCAGAGGTTTCTGGCCGTTTCCGCGGTGGTGCACGCGCCCGCGTGCGCGAGCGCTCCCGTGCCGGAAACTGTGCCATTGAAGCCCTGTGCTCCCAGCAGCAAGTGCTGTCCGTTCTACAGCATCTGTGACCTGTGAGCCCCAGCTCAAACCCTCTGTTCCTGTATTACTCTGCTTCCTGTTGACCCGGCTTGACCTGACCTGTTGATTTGCTGCCTGCACCGACCCCGGCTACCCATGACCATCCGATTGTCTGCTTCCTTTGTACTTCTGCTGCCCACCCGATAACGAACCTTGCTTGGACTTGACTACCCTTTTGCCTGACCCATCTGTACCGCACTACCTGCCTGTTGTCGACCTAGCCTGCACGACCATCCCTTTGATCAGCACGACCACCTGGATCGTCACATCATCATCAGTGACCATCCAGCCCTCGTGCCATCCCGCACTCTTGGACTTCTGTCCACCCTACTAGGGGTCCTTGAATTGGGTGCGCAAGAGTGGTTGTTCCCTGCACAAGACAGACTCCACCACCAGGACCGTGACAGCAACGGACAGCCATGACCGAGTCTGCGCAGGGGACGTGCTCCGCCATGGACGATTTGTGTGCGCACCTTGCGGGTCTTACGCAAGCCATCAAGAACCTGCAAGAGAGTTACACCCGGTTGGAAGAACGGGTACAGGAGCTTTCAACTGCCCCAGCCTCTGGCTCTGCTGCAGCCCGCACCATTGTGGCCCTGCCCTCTGAGCCTAAGGTCTCACTGCCGGATAAGTTCTCCGGGGACCGGCGTAAGTTCCGGGTCTTCCGGAGTGCATGTGAACTGTACCTGGGGCTTCAGATATGCACCTTCTCCCTGGAGACCACCAAGGTGGGATTTGTCATCTCCCTACTGCAGGGCGAACCCCAGGCATGGGCCCTTAGATTGTGGGAGCAGAATGCCCCTGAAGTCGCCACAGCAGCCACCTTCTTCCAAGCCATGGCGCAACTGTATGAGGATCCCCACCAGGCTGCAACAGCAGAGGCCACCCTGCATACACTCCAGCAGGGTCGCCGCCCAGTGGAGGACTATACCGCTGAGTTCCGGCGCTGGAGCGTGCATACAACCCGGGGCAGCGCGGCTCTCCTATTTCAGTTCCATATGGGACTATCGGAACCCTTAAAGGATGAGCTGGTGCGAGTGGGGATCCCTAAGACCATGGAGGAGCTGATTAACCTGGCCATCTCCATCGATCGGCGCCTCAGGGAGCGCCGCGCCAAAAGGTCTTCTGGGCGGCTACGCCCCACCTGGATGCTTCCGCGGGTTCCCAGTTACCTGATCTCGCCTGCCTTCCACCCGGCACCCTCCTCTCCACAAGACACCTCCGAGCCGATGCAGATAGGGCTGCTACGGCCATCCCTCAGCACCGAAGAAAGGCAGCGTCGCTTTAATCTGAACCTATGCCTATACTGTGATGAACCCGGCCACGTGGTGAGGATGTGCCCCGCTTAGCGCGGTAAGTGCTCTACTACTGCTTCAAATGACCTGCCTAGCTCCCCAAGTCCTTCAGTTCACCTTACCATTCTCCTTTCTTTGCAGCTTCTCGGAGGGAATATCACGGTCCCAGCCATCCTTGATTCCAGGGCGTGCAGCTGTTTTATTGACCTGGACTTTGCTGCACTGCACTGCATCCCCTTACAGCCCAAAACACACAAGACGGTGATCCGCTTGGCCGACGGGTCACGCATAAAATCTGGAACTGTTACCCACGAGACGGCCCCTCTTCCTCCTGTCACCCTGGATGGTCACGAAGAACTTCTGCGGCTGGACGCCATCGCATCTCCCCTTTGTCCCATTATTTTGGGCCTACCCTGGTTCCAGGCCCACAATGCCAGCATTGACTGGGCCACAGGGACGGTCCGCTTCCAGTCGCCTTACTGCCGCCAACATTGCTTAACCTCCAGAGGTGAAGTTGTTCCCCCACTCCTCTGTCTGGACTCTGAAACTGAACCCGACATCCGTACCCTCCTTCCACCGGCCTATCATTCATTTCTGGATGTCTTCAGTAAGAAAGGAGCTGATAAATTACCGCCGCATAGGCCCTACGACTGCCCCATTGAATTGTTGCCTGGGGCAGAGGTGCCCTTCGGGAGGATTTACTCCCTTTCAGAGCCTGAATTAGCAGCCCTCAAGGCCTATCTGGACGAAAATACCAAGAAAGGGTTCATCCGACCCTCCACTTCTCCTGCTGGGGCCGGCATCTTCTTCGTGCAGAAGGACCACTCACTCAGGCCATGCATACAGGGAGCTTAACCGGGTGACCATTAAGAACCGGTACCCTCTTCTTTTAGTTCCGGAACTCTTCCAGCGGCTAGGAGCAGCTACTATTTTCACCAAGCTTGATCTGCGGGGAGCGTATAATCTCATTCGCATTGGGGAGGGAGACAAATGGAAGACAGCGTTCCGCACCCGCTTTGGCCATTAGGAGTACCTGGTAATGCCCTTCGGTCTATGTAATGCCCCGGTGACATTTCAACACTTTGTAAATGTGTTCCGGGACTTCCTCGACCTCTTTGTGATCATTTATTTGGACGACATCCTGATTTTCTCTGCTTCCCTTGAAGTACACCGTACACATGTCACCAAGATTCTGGGTCGGCTCCGGCAGCATGGCCTGTACGCCAAAGCGGAGAAGTGCTCCTTTGAGCAGCCTAGCATGCACTTCCTGGGACTGATTATTTCCACTACGGGCATTCATATGGATCCCCAGAAAGTTTCCACTATCCTGGAATGGCCCGCACCAACAGACAGAAAGGGAGTTCAGAGATTTGTGGGCTTTTGCAAACTTTTATAGGAAGTTCATTAAAGGCTTCTCTGCCATCGTGGAACCCATCACGCAATTGACCAAACAGAACACCCCCGTTAGTCTCCTGAGGCTCAAGCCGCTTTTCAAAAACTCAAATCTCTCTTCACCTCCGCTCCCATTCTGAAGCATCCGGACCCAGCATTAAAGTATGTCCTTGAGGTGGACGCTTCAGAAACTGCAGTGGGGGCTATCCTATCTCAGCGCCAAGGTGTCAAGGCCTTGCTCCACCCAGTGGCTTTTTTTTCCCACAAGCTGACGGCACCAGAACGGAACTACGATGTGGGAGACAGGGAACTATTGGCCATTAAGTCAGCCCTAGAGGAATGGCACTACCTGCTTGAGGGGGCCTCGCACTCTATTCTCATCTTCACGGACCATAAGAACCTGGAGTACCTCAGAACGGCCAAGAGACTGAGACCGCGGCAGGCCCGATGGGCATTCTTTTTCTCCAGGTTCCATTTCCATTTGACCTACCATCCAGGATCAAAAAACGGCAAGCCTGATGTCTTCTCCAGGATGTTTCCGGAGCCAGGAAATGCCGCCCCACCTGACACTATACTTCCGGCACCGAACTTTCTCCTGACCAATGAGGATATACTCTCTCAAATACGACGGGCTCTGGCCGGTTCTGCTGACGTCAGTGACTCCCGACTGACCATCAGAGACGGCCTATGGTGGTTCGGATGTAAAATGTTCATTCCGGTAAGCCTGCGCCTCATGATCTTAGGCCTGTGTCACGACCATAAATTGGCCGGACATTTTGACTCACGAAAAACCGCCGAGCTCCTCTCGCAGTCGTTCTGGTGGCCGAATATCACAGAGGACTGTAAGAAATATGTTAGTGCCTGTCCCATCTGTGCCCGGAATAAAACAGATAAGGCCAAAGCCTGGGATCTCCTGAACCCTCTTCCAGTACCTGAGCGCCCGTGGTCGCCATGGGTGATGGATTTCATTGTGGAACTGCCCCGTCAGAAGGTTACTCTACCATCTTCGTAGTAGTGGACCGGATGACGAAGATGGCGCACTTCCTCCCTATGAAGGGGAGCCCCACAGCGGCCAACATTTTCATTAAAGAGATAGTCCGGCTCCATGGAATACCAAGTAACATTGTATCGGACCGGGGGGTCCAATTTACGTCCAGATTCTGGAAGGCTCTATGTGCAGCATTGGAGATAGAACTTACATTCTCATCTGCCTACCACCCGCAGGCTAACGGCCAGACGGAGAGAACAAACCAGACCTTAGAGCAGTACTTGCGCTGTTTTTCATCGTTCTCTCAGAATGATTGGGTTGCTCTGCTGCCGTTGGTCGAGTTCGCCTACAACAACACCATTCACTAGGCCACCCAGCAGTCCCCATTCTGGGCCAACTATGGGTTTCATCCCACATTCCTACATGAACTCAATCTTGAAAGCATCATCCCGGCAGCACAGGATATTACAGGCTTTCTTCAATCTAATAGTAAGCTCCTACAAGAGACTCTATCCAGGACTCAGGAGCTAAACAAGGAGGCTTACGACAAGAGAAGGTGGGGGGAGTTGGAGCTGCAACCAGGTGATCGTGTCTGGCTGTCCACCAGAAATCTTAAATTAGCCTGTCCTTCAAAGAAACTGGGTCCAAGATTTTTGGGGCCATTCCCAATTAAGAAGAAGATCAACAGGGTGGCATTTGAACTAGATCTTCCTCCTTCTCTGCGGATCCATGCGGTCTTCCATGTGTCACTACTGAAACCCGTTGTCCCAGACTCCTTCCCAAGACGGAGGACAGGTCCGCCGGACCCAATATTGGTAAACGGAGAGGAGGAGTTTGAGGTGGAAGCCATTTTGGACTGTCGAAGGAGAGCTGGTGTTAACCAGTATTTGATAAAATGGAAGGGGTTTGGCCCTGAAGAGAACTCCTGGAAACCAGAGAGGAACATCCATGCTCCTGGATTAATCCAGGCCTTCAAAAGAAACCGCCGGGACAGTGGCACCCAGCAAGGCATCCGGAGGCTGCCCCTTGGGGGGGCAATGTTAGGAAAAGACACTAGATCAGAGGTTTCTGGGCGTTTCCGCGGTGGTGCGCGCGCTTGTGCGCGTTCGCGCCGGAAACGGCGCCATTTAAGCCCTGTGCTCCCAGCATCAAGTGCTGTCTGTTCTACAGCGTCTGTGACCTGTGAGCCCCAGCTCAAACCCTCTGTTCCTGTATTACTCCGCTTCCTGTTGACCTGACCTGTTAATTTTCTGCCTGCACCGACCCCGGCTACCCGCGACCATTCGATTGTCTGCTCCCTTTGTACTTCTGCTGCCCGTCCGATAACGAACCTTGCTTGGACTTGAACACCCTTTTGCCTGACCCATCTGTACCGCACTACCTGCCTGTTGCCGACCCAGCCTGCACGACCATCCCTTTGATCAGCACGACCACCTGGATCATCACATCATCATCAGTGACCATCCAGTCCCCATGCCATCCCGCACTCTTGGACTTCTGTCTACCCTACTAGGGGTCCTTGAATCGGGTGCACAAGAGAGGTTGTTCCCTGCACAAGACAGACTCCACCACCAGGACCGTGACACCTACATGGCTGGCGGGGCTGTCTGGCCTGGGGGAAAATAAAGCCTCCTCCATGGACTTCCTCAAAAGCTCCTCTGTGGATGCTGGGGACACCTGAAGCCCAAGTATGGGGGTAGAGGATGTCGCTGGTGGGGCCGGAGCCAGATCATCCTCACCCACAGTGTCCGCTATGGAGACCGAGTCCTCTGCTGAACCGCGCTGGAGGGACGCCGCCACCATCTTAGCTGGGCCTGAGGGCCAAAGACGAGCTGCCTCTGAACCTCTTGTTTGGGGGGTTCCCCCGACACCCTGACACCAGAGGGCGCTGTAGAGCGGAACCATTTGGCGCAAAAATTCAAGCAGAGTGCGAGCAGCGTGCAGAGAGCAGCGTGTGTGTGTGTGCGGGGAGCTCCAGGGCCAGACCAGACCCAACCTGCCCCAAACAGACCCCCCCAGGCGAAGCAGCGGCGGCAGGGTGGCTAAACAGCGACAGGGAGCAGCGTGTGAGGGGAGCTCCAGACTGACCCCCCCACTGAAATCCGGGCGAGGAAGCGGCGGGCGGTAGAGGCGGCACTCCCCCACACCCCCCCACCCGTGACCGAAGGAGGAGGCGGGGGGACCGGGACAAGCAGCAGGGAACAACAAAGGACTTTCCCCCAAGAGAGGACAGAGGAGGGGGGCGGTGGAGACTGAAGGAGAAATGAGGCAGCGGCAGCGGTGAGTGCAGATCACTGTGTGACAAACCTGACAGGCTGACAGAGCCAGGAAGGGGGGAGGCTAAAGGCAGAGGCTGACGAGCTGCAGTCAGTGTCAGATTACAGAGGCTAGCAGAGAGACACAACTGCTAATTAAAGACTGACTGTGTGAGACCTGTGTATTGTGAAGTAACTGAGTATTGTGAAGTACCTGTGTATAGTGAGTACCTGTGTATAGTGAGTACCTGAGTATTGCGAGTACCTGAGTATTGCGAGTACCTGAGTATTGCAAATACCTGTGTATAGTGAGTACCTGTGTATTATTGCGAGTACCTGTGAATTGCGAGTACCTGTGTATAGCGAGTACCTGAGTATTGCGAGTACCTGAGTATTGCGAGTACCTGAGTGTTGCGAGTACCTGAGTGTTGCGAGTACCTGTATGTTGGGAGTACCTGTGTATTCGGAGTACCTCAGTGTTGGGAGTACAGTGAATACTAGTGCATAGTGAGTATCAGGTGAGTGCCTGTGTATTGGGCGGATACCTGAGTACTGCAGTGTGAGTACCCAAGAGTGGCGTGAATACCCGTGTGTTGTGAGTACCGTGTATGGGGAGTATTAGTGGAAGGCAGCCAGCAGTTAGGTAATTGGATAGGGGAAAATTCCCAGTCCCCACTAAATCAATAGGTACGATGCCCGGCGGGTGTGGAGAAGCGATTCGGTGTACATCTTGTCACATGTATGCGTTTCTTGATCATGAGATCGAGGGCGAATACTGCTGTACAAAATGTAAGAGCGTTGTTTCCCTGGAAGCCCAGGTTCTGAATCTAAGGAAGCAACTGTCAACATTGAGACGACTCTCCATACTTAAGGAAAGTTGGAATCGTACTCGGCAGGTGTCGGCAGAGGCCAGCACAGAGGGTGGAGACACAGAGGCGCAGGCACCAGAACAGAGTAGATGGTTGACACTTAGGAAGGGTAGAAGGGATAAAGTCAGAGAGGCGGATCCTGGGCTGGAGCATCCCAATAAATACACCCTGTTGTGTGATATTGCGGAAACCAACCAGGAATCAGCATCGCTGGAGCAGAGTGGCGCCCCTAGCTGCCAGGGGAGTAACTCCTCCAGCGAGGGTGGGGATGAAGTCAGGCAAAAGGTAAGGCAGATTGTGGTGATGGGGGACTCCATTCTTAGAAACACAGAGAGGCCAATCTGTCACAAAGACCTGAAGCACCAAACTGTAAACTGTTTACCGGGAGCTCGGGTTCGGGACATCACGGATCAGGTGGACAGATTGCTGGGAGGGGCTGGGGAAGACCCGGCTGTCATGGTGCATGTTGGCACCAATGACAAAGTTACAGGTAGGTGGAGTGTCCTAAAGAAAGATTTCAGGGACCTAGGAGCAAAGTTGAAGATTAGGACCTCCAAGGTGGTATTCTCAGAAATACTACCGGTACCTCGAGCCACACCAGAGAGGCAGCGGGAGATTAGGGAAGTTAACAAGTGGCTGAGGAGCTGGTGTAGAAAGGAGGGCTTTGGGTTCCTGGAGAACTGGGCCGATTTCTCAATCGGTTACGAGCTCTATAGGAAGGATGGGCTGCACCTAAATGGGGAAGGTGCAGACCAGCTGGGAATTAGGATGGTCAAAAAGTTAGAGGGGCTTTTAAACTGGGGAGGAGGGTCCAGACTTAGAAATAGCCAGAGGGGAACAGAGTCTAGGGGGTAGTATTGGGGGGAGGAGTGATAGGCCGATTAAGGAATCTAAACACGTGGCAAGTAGGGTAACAAGTCCAATATGCAAACAAGGAATACCCAACAAGGAAGCAGTAGGTATCCGGACAAAACTACGTGGCTTGTTCACTAATGCCAGGAGTCTGGCGGACAAGATGGGAGAACTAGAGCTGCTACTGTACGAGGAGGTCTGAGGACCGTAATCACTTGTTCGGTGCATCAAAACAGGCCTATGGATGACGAAGGAACAACCCATAAGGAACAAACGTATAACCTGAACAATGGGATGAACGGTGCACAAATCTAAG
>BLSH010453459.1:119844-135436 GCA_018402905.1 Glandirana rugosa
TAGAAATTCCCTGTTGCACTATACTAGTTTCCATCCGCCAGGGGTATTTAAATCTATACCACGCAGTCAATTCACACAAGTCAAGAGAATAGTTACAGATAAAGATAAGTGTGAACCGCGGCCTAATGAGATGGAGCATCGGTTGCAACAAAGGGGCTATCCTGGTGTTACTTTGAAAAAGGCTTGCTATGATACACCCAAAAGTAAAAAACAGGCAATTGGTTCTAGGTTACCATTTATTACCCAATACCACCCTTATTCCCGGCACATTTACATGAACATGAAAAACACATAGCTGAGGAGAGCAAAAGGAATCCCAAGAAATTATTTAAGTATATAAATGGTAAGAGAGGGAGGTCAGATCATATTGGCCCCGTAAGGAATGACGCAGGTAACCTGGTTACAGAGGATGGAGAAATGGCAAAGGTGTTAAACTCATTTTTCTCCTTAGTATTCACAAAGGAAATGGGGGGGCTCAATTATGCAGAACCACAATGCTGGTCCTCAAGACAAGTCACAGGAAACACCCTCATGGCTGACTGAGGATAAAATCAGGAATAGGTTGGAAAAACTGAATGCTAATAAGTCACTGGGCCCGGATGGCTTGCACCCGAGGGTCCTTAGGGAACTTAGCCAAGTTATTGCCAGACCCTTGTACCTAATCTTTAAGAGCAGTTTTCTGACTGGTATGATACCAGCTGATTGGAAGAAAGCCAATGTGGTGCCAATATATAAAAAAGGACCAAGACATTTCCCCGGGAATTATAAACCAGTTAGCTTAACATCAATAATATGCAAGCTCTTGGAGGGAATAATAAGGGATTATATACAAGACTATTGTAACGAGAACGGTATCATTAGCAGTAATCAACATGGTTTTAGGAAAAATCGTTCTTGCCAAACCAATCTATTAATCTTCTATGAGGAGGTGAGCGACCATCTAGATAAGGGAAGGCCTGTAGACGTGGTGTATCTGGATTTTGTAAAGGCATTTGGTACAGTTCCCCATAAACGTTTACTGTACAAACTAAGGTCCCTCAACATGGATCAAGGGGTGAGCACCTGGATTGAAAACTGGCTACAGGTCCGGAAAGCATGCCGTCCCAGGGAGCACGTCTTGGAGGGAGGTGGATCCTCTAGAGACCAAGGTGCTCGGACCCTCGCTCCCCCCCTCCTTCTGACCGCCAGATGGTGTGATCCTCCCGCCGTGTAGCCGTACAGATCCCCTGAGCCGGGACGCCCGGAAAACCAGCCGCTTCCCAGGGAGGCATCTCTGCACTCAGCCAGCCCGGCGGACTAACAGCAGCGGAGCATTGGCCCGTCACGGCGAAGAGCAGACAGGAGCCGGGATACCGGCAGAGAGAGAGCCTCAGGACATCAGGCGGAGAACCTGGGGAGGACGCGTGGAGCTAAGTGAGAGTGGGGAAAGCTCCAGCAACGGCATTAGAGCAGAGCAGAGACCGGGATCCAGGGGAACGGCAGCGGTAAGCAAGTATGTCAGTGATGTAAAACTGAGATGGAGGGACGGACTATCGGCGGGGATAAGTAATCATATCCCCATACAAAGTCTTCACATTTTGCCATAGAGTAAGCCTATGTAACATGAGGGTCAGCAGCGGGAGGTGGATGTGAACTAAGACTGGAGAAGGCATTGAGGTACTGGTATACCCGTTTGTGTAAGGTGAAAGCACATGTTCTCTTTTGGACTGTTTCTGGAGAAAGAGGGGCAACAGAAAGACGGGATTAGGAGGCACCCACACGCCACATCTAGACCGCAAGGCATAATATGTATACTCAAGTCTGGGTGTAAAGGACACATAGGCACCGGAATAAGGAGAATTAGGAGAAGATCAATACCAAGGAGGGAGACTGGTATGACCGGACTAAGTGTGGGAAAATAAAAGCGCAGGGATCGACCTGGTCCTAGGGGTGCAAGGAAAGGGCCTACGGGAAGAAGTGAAGGGGGAGCGGGACCCCAGCAAATCAATAGCGAGCAAATACGGGGGAGGTAACCGCAATGGGGAAAGTGACAAAAAGTGGCGGAGGAAATTCCCCTAAAGTCAGCGCTAGCCCAAATACCATTAAAAAATTCATGGTACAGGGGACTGAGCAAACAAGCCCACTGAAACAACAAGCCACAAAGAACAAACAAAAAGAGGGGAACACCAAAACCTCACAAGGCAGACTTTCAACTAGATCACACCAAGGAGGTGCGGGGAAAAAAGACCCCTTGAACACACTAACAGAAGAACAACACACAGGAGAACAGATGCCTACAAAAAATGACATCGTGGAGATGTTTACGAGGCTAGAAAGTTCGCTCAAAGGAGAAATGATTAACATCAGGGAAGATCTGAGCCAAATTTTAAGACGGGTAGAGGAAACTGAGGAAAAAGTAGAGAACCAGGCAAAGGAAATGCAGGTGCTTAAAGAGCAGATGTGTAAAATCCGGAGGGAGCAACGGGAGACCCTGTACAGATTAGAAGATCAGGAGAACCGTAACAGGAGGAAAAATCTAAGGATACGGGGGATCCCGGAAACCACAGCAGCTGAAGACCTACAAAAAATCATGGGAACAATATTTGGCCCCATACTGGGGAAACCGGAGGTGAAAACAGAAAGAGTACATAGAGTCCCCAAACCGGTGAATCTGGGAAAGGATGTCCCAAGAGACATAATAGCTCTCTTCCATAACTTCAGGGACAAAGAAGAGATTTGGAAGAAAATAAGAGAGGGACATAAAATAATTTTAGAAGGCGCCGAAATAAAGATCTTTGTGGACCTGGCAAGAGATACCCGCCAGAGGAGGAAGCTATTGAAGCCATTGGTAGACCAACTAAGACGGCAGGGAGGACAACACTCATGGGGCTTCCCAGCCTGCTTGATTGGGAGGAGAGAAGGTAGATCAGCAAAGTTGAGGTTTCCGAAAGAGACAGAAGATTTCTGTAGAAGACTAAGCATTTCCGTCCCAGATCTGCCGGGATGGAGGGACCCGGACGAACAAGTAATGAGAAATGAAGACCAATATTGGATAAGAGCATAATAATGGGGAAGAGGAGGGGGGATGGGGAGGAGAGGGAGGGGGGATGGCTATAGGAATTCCGGGCGCCAATAGGCAGGGAGCCCCAAAAGGGGATGGAGATCAACCACGGGCCACAAAAAGGAGCTCAGCCCGGGGGCAACCAGGAGGGGGGGTGGAGAGATCCCCCGCCCACCAAGGTGGAAGGGTCAGGGGATGACCAAAATGCCCCAGGTAGAAAGGGAGAGGGAGGGAGGGAAGGGGAGGGATCAGGTCCTCCAGAGGAAAGAAGAAGTCCAGTCTCGGTAATTTACTGCCCAATAACAGAAGGTAGAAGAAGAGGATGGTCAGATTCTTGACATACAATGTGCGGGGGATGAGGAGCCCCGCAAAAAGATACAATATCTTGCAAGAATTGAAGAGATATTCAGCCGATATAGTGTTCCTACAAGAAACACATTTCTCCCAGGATACAAATTTGAAAATCCTCTCGCAGAAATTTCCACTGTGGTATCACTGTGAATCGCAGACACAGAGCAAAGGGGGTGGCCATAGGATTCTCTAATAGGGTACAGTTCGTAATAATAGATAGATGGATTGAACCGGAAGGGAGGTGCATATTTTTGAAAGGCAGACTGGACAATAACCTATACACCTTGGTGAATATATATTGTCCCAATAAAGACCCGGCAGGGTACCTAGCGGGGGTATTAGAGAAACTGAAAGAGTTTAGAGAAGGATTGTTAATAGTAGCAAGGGACTTCAATTTTGTCCAGGACCAGGCCTGGGATAGTACGTCCCGTGTACAGGGGACCGCCAATATAAATTGGAGAAGAGTTAAAAAGAAAATGTCACAGCTCCAGCTGATGGACACACGGAGGGTTTTTCACCCAAAGGAAAGGGATTATACCTTTTTTTCCCCTGTACACGGGACGTATTCCAGGCTAGATTACATCTTAGTGGAACATAGGGTATTGGAGAGAGTAGAGGATATAAGAATAGAGACAACAACCATCTCCGATCACGCCCCTGTGATAATGGAGATGGATGTAGGAGTAGGGCCCATGAAAGAACATACCTGGAGGTTAAACGAGGAATTGCTGAGGGATGAAAACATTACTAGGCAATTAAAAAAAGAACTGACATGGTTTTTTGAAACAAATGCCTCAGACGACATAGAAGACCCGTTAATATGGGAGACGCATAAGAGAGAAGAGGAGAGAAGAAGTGATAAAAAGAATCTATGAACTGGAACAGGAACATAAGAAAGGACCCAGAGATGAAATATTACAAACCCTATTGGGGAAACGGGGGGAATTAAAAGACCTCATAGAACTGGAAAACCGCTTTATATATAATAAAATTAAGAAGGAAAGGTACACCCAGGGAAATAAAATAGGGAAACACCTGGCTAGAATTTTAAAAACAAAAAAAGCAAGGAGCTATATAGAAAAGATACAGAACGAGAGGGGGGAGATCAAATACAAAACAGAAGAGATAGCAGACACCTTCCAAGAATTTTACAGGAAATTATATTCAGTGAGAAAAGAGGAAACAACATACAGTATAGATCAGAGGAAAGAAAAGATCAAAGAGTTCCTGAAACTAGCCGATATGCCAAAATTAGAAGCTGAGGAAGTAGATAAAATGGAAGTCCCCATAACAATGCAGGAAGTGGAGGGGGCAATAGCGGATATGGCCCCCGGGAAAAGTCCGGGCCCAGACGGACTTCCAATAGAATACTATAGGAAATTTAAAGATATACTAACCCCAGTGATGTGTAAATATATGTATGGGATAGGTAAGGAGTGGGAGATGAGAAGGGAGGCACTGCTGGCGACTATTACAGTAATACCAAAAGAAGGGAAAGATAACACAGTATGTGCTAGCTATAGACCGATATCATTAGTAAATGCAGATACCAAACTGTTCTCAAAAATTTTAGCTACAAGACTGAAGAGAATTATAAAAAAGGTAATCAATGTTGACCAAGTAGGCTTTGTACCGGGGAGAGAGGGAAAGGACAACGGAATAAGAACGAGATTGTTAATGGAAGAGAGGAGGAGAGGTGGTGACCCAAGTCTGATCCTGTCGATTGATGCCAAAAAGGCCTTGGACAGAGTAGACTGGGGTTTCCTGTTTCAGACCCTAGAGACAGTAGGTCTAGGAGAGAGGATGAGATGTTGGATAGAGGCCCTATATACCAAGCCAAGGGCAAGGGTTAAGATAAACGGTAAGTTGTCCAGACCTTTTGAATTAGAAAATGGGACGAGACAGGGGTGCCCCCTCTCCCCGATACTTTTTATTGTTGCTTTAGAACCGTTATTAGCAGTAATCAGGAGACATCAACAAATATATGGATTTGAAGTAGGAGGAGAAGAGCATAAAGTAGCAGCATATGCTGATGATTTATTGCTGTATATCGGCAGACCGAAAGAAACAATCCCTAAAGTGATGGAGGTGTTGACCAAATTTGGAGAGTTGTCTAACTTTAAGATCAATTACACGAAGTCGGAAGCCCTACCCATAAATATACGGACACAGGAAAGGGGGGAGTTGCAGAGACTATTTCCATTTCAATGGAAGAAAGAGGAACTAAACTATCTGGGAGTTAAGCTAACGGGAACAAGAGCGGGTGACTATGCCTTAAACTTTATCCCCCTGCTGAACGAAATTAAAGAGGAAGTGAGGAGAATGATACATAGACCACTATCATGGACAGGGCGAATAAATGCAGTAAAAATGATAATAGGCCCCAAAATCCTATATAAAGTCCAGATGCTGCCAATTCACATTCCACTGGAATTCTTTTCGACCCTTGATAAATTAATAAATAGATTTATATGGAAAGGACAGAGACCAAGGGTAAAAAGGGAGACTTTGAGTAGAGATAAAAATAGAGGGGGGTGGGCACTACCAAATTTTAGAAAATATTACAGAGCAAACAGTCTCGCACGAGTGATAGCATGGGTCCAGAATGAAGGAGAAAAAAAATGGGTCACATTAGAAAATAAGATGAGTAAGTCACAATTGGAGAAAATAATTCGGATTTCATCGGAATATAGGAACTTACATAGAAACACAAGTGAGATTACACATACGGCACTAAAAATTTGGGATGACACAATGGTGAAAGGGAAATGGGGATACAATTCACCGTTTGTCCCAATTTGCGGGACAAACTACTTCTTAACAGGGCACGAAAAATGGGGGGGAAATGGATAATAAAGGACACTTTGCAACTGAAGGACATAATGCACAAAGGGAAAATTAAAACACGGGGAGACTTACAGGACAGTGGATGGTTTAGGAAAATAGACACATGGCAGTACACGCAATTGAAACACTTCATAGCGGCACTCCCACAGCCAGTTAGATCTGAGAAAGAACTCACGTCAATAGAGAAACTGTGTCAAACAAAAAACAAGAGAGGAGGAATATCAAAGTTATATAGGATTTTGGGGAGATTAGGAGAGGAGGAGAGGCTCCCATACATGGAAAGATGGGAAGTAGAATTAGGATCAAGACGCACTATCCAGCAGTGGGAAAAGATGTGGTCATTAGCACACGATACAGCAGTGGACAATGCGACCAGAGAGACAAACTATAAGTGCATCTCGAGATGGTACCTGACTCCTAATAAAACCGCAAAATTCTCAAAAAACGGATCAGATAAGTGCTGGCGGGGCTGTAAAGATAAGGGCACAATGGCACATATATGGTGGGATTGTCCGATCATCAAAGAATATTGGGATAGGATAAGGGATCTAATCAACATAATATCAAAAGAAGAGATAGAAGCAGACCCATGGAGATGTCTCTTCCATGGGGGTGCTGGCCCCATAAAGCGGTATATTGGGACTCTGGTACCGATTATCCTGAATGCAACAAAAAGTTTGATACCAAAAAACTGGAAAAGGGCGGAATCCCCATCACTAGAGCAATGGTGCAACAAAGTAGAGGAAATTGTCAACTTAGAAAGCTTAAAGTTAGAAGATGGAAAGGGTGGCGTAGGGGGAGAGAAGAAATGGGCTGAATGGGCACAATTTAAAAAATCAAAAGAATATCTAGAGATTATGAAACCGAGACTGGAAGTAGAAATCGGAGATTAGGAGGGGAAGCGGAGGACCTGGAGGACTTGAGGGAGGAGGGGGGGAGGGGAGACGTAAACAGAAATTTAGAGAGGGGAATATTGTGTGAATCAAATAAAGCTGTATTTTTTTTTTATCAAATCAAAATAAATGAAGTATATCCACGATGATGAGACTATTTTGGAGAACAGCTTGAGTAAAGCACAGGCTGAAAGAAAAAAAAATATCTCCATTGGTAATCTGAAATGGAAAAAAAAAAAAAAAAGAAAACTGGCTACAGGGGCGAGTCCAGAGGGTGGTGATAAATGGGGAATACTCAGAATGGCCTGGGGTATAAAGTGGGGTTCCCCAGGGTTCTGTCCTGGGACCAATCCTATTCAATTTATTCATAAATGATTTGGAGAACGGGGTGAAGAGCTCAATCTCAATATTTGCAGATGATACCAAGCTAAGCAGAGCAATAAATTCTCCACAGGATGTAGAAACACTGCAAGAAGATCTAAATAAATTAATGGGGTGGGCAGACAAGTGGCAAATGAGATTTAACATAGAAAAATGTAAGATAATGCATTTGGGTACCAAGAACATGAATGCAAATTACTCACTAGGGGGAGAACCCCTGGGGGAATCAAGGATGGAAAAAGACCTAGGGGTCCTAGTAGAGAACAGGCTCAGCAGTGGCATGCAATGCCAAGCTGCTGCAAAGAAAGCTAACAAAGTGTTGGCATGCATCAAAAAAGGGATTAACTTCAGGGATAAATCAATAATTCTCCCACTGTACAAGTCCCTGGTGATGCCGCACCTGGAGTATGCCGTCCAGTTCTGGGCACCGGTCCTCAAGAAGGACGTCCTGGTATTGGAAAGGGTTCAGAGAAGGGCAACAAAGCTAGTTAAGGGATTAGAGGACCTAAGTTATGAGGAAAGATTACAGGCACTGAACTTGTTCTCTCTGGAGAAAAGACGCTTGAGAGGGGATATGATTTCTATGTACAAATACTGTACTGGTGACCCCCGCTATAGGGGCAATACTATTCAGCGCAAGGGAAAACAAGAAGACACGCGGCCATTCACTGAGAATAAAAGAAAGGCGGTTTAACCTTAAGATGCGTAGGGGTTTCTTTACGGTAAGAGCAGTGCGAATGTGGAATTCTCTTCCAGAAACAGTGGTTTCTGCTGGTAGTATAGATAATTTTAAAAAACTATTAGATGCACACCTAAGGGACCACAACATTGGGAGATATACAACATAATACTGACATAAAAAAAACACACACATGGGTTGGACTTGATGGACTTGTGTCTTTTTCCAGCCTCACTGACTATGTAACTATATATGGCCAGACTCTCTGGGTGCTCCGCCATGTGTAGCTGCGGAATAGAGCAGGTCCACGATGATGCGACGGTCCGGGAAGGCCGGAGCGGGTCGGAGCTCCTGTTCCGTGTGTGTAAACGGAGGTCCCGCACATGCGCCCCAAGGCTTGCTTTTTTCATGTATATCTTGGTTTTCAGTCTGGGATTGTCACATATTGTTTATGGTAAAGTACATGTAATCTCTAACTCTAAAGATTATTATTTTGTTAAAGAAGTGCGTATCAAAAACAATCACCATGTGCTTTAAATAATAAACTGTTTTGGGGGTCTCTGCAAAGTACCCCACCTGTGTTACTGGCTGCAAAGTACCCCACCTGTGATATTGGCTGCAAAGTACCCCACCTGTGTTATTGGGTGCAAAGTACCCCCACCTGTGATATTGGCTGCAATTTACCCCACTTGTGATATTAGCTGCAAAGTACCCCACCTGTGATACTGGCTGCAAAGTACCCCACCTGTGATATTGGCTGCAAAGTACCCCCACCTGTGATATTGGCTACAAAGTACCCCACCTGTGATATTGGCTGCAAAGTACCCCAACTGTGATATTGGCTGCAAAGTACCCCACCTGTCATATTGGCTGCAAAGTACCCCCACCTGTGATGTTGGCTGCAAAGTACCCCACCTGTGATATTGGCTGCAAAGTACCCTACTTGTGATATTGGCTGCAAAGTACCCCCACCTGTGATATTGGCTGCAAAGTACCCCACCTGTTATATTGGCTGCAAAGTACCCCACCTGTGATATTGGCTGCAATTTACCCCACCTGTGATATTGGATGCAATTTACCCCACCTGTGATATTGGCTGCAATTTACCCCACCTGTGATATTGGCTGCAATTTACACCCACCTGTGATGCTGGCTGCAATGTACCCCACCTGTGATATTGGCTGCAATTTAACCCACCTGTGATATTGGCTGCAATTTACCCCACCTGTGATATTGGCTGCAATTTACCCCCACCTGTGATATTGGCTGAAATTTACCCCCACCTGTGATATTGGCTGCAATGTACCCCCATCTGTGATATTGGCTGCAATGTACCCCACCTGTGATATTGGCTGCAATTCATCCCACCTGTGATATTGACTGCAATTTACCCCCACTTGTGATACTGGCTGAAATTTACCCCCACCTGTGATATTGGCTGCAATTTACCTATACCTGTGTTATTGGCTGCAATTTGCCCCACCTGTGATACTGGCTGCTATATACCCCTACCTGTGATGCTGGGGCTCTATACTGTGTCCTGTGATACTGGCTGCTATATACCCCTACCTGTGATGCTGGGGCTCTATACTGTGTCCTGTGATACTGGCTGCTATATACCCCACCTGTGATGCTGGGGCTCTGTACTGTATCTTGTGATACTGGCTGCTATATTCCTCACCTGTGATGCTGGGGCTCTGTACTGTGTCCTGTGATACTGACTGCTATATACTAGAGCTGCACGATTCTGGCCAAAATAAAAATCACAATTTTTTTGCTTAGAATAAATATCAGGATGCTCGCGGCGTAACATCTTACATATACAAAAAAATTGGGCTAGCAGCACTGTTTAGTTTTTTTTTGAAAGTGTAATATCTCCAAAAAAATTGCGTTTGAAAGACCGCTGCGCAAATACCGTGTGACATAAAATAGTGCAACAACTGCCATCTTATTCACTAGGGTCTCTGCTAGAAAAGAATATATAATGTTTGGGTGTTTCTAGCAGAAAATACTGGATTTTTATTTGTAAGCAGCAAATGTCAGATAAGATTGTCTTTAAATGTTAAACTACACTCTTCTATACACGGGAGTTCAACCCTTTGATAATTTTAAACATAGTATCTTTTTACTTCTTTTATCAATTTGACTTGGCTCTCTGCCCAGACTTGGCAGTCTGCCCAGACTCAAGTCGCTTCGACTTTAGAGAAAGATTCCTGGGGAGACTTCAGGCGACTTGCATTGACTTCTATTACAGTCAAGTCGGGCTGAGTCGCCCCGCAAGTCGGACTCCATTAACTGCACTGAAAATCGCGGTAATGCCTGATGGAGATCGCGGGGGGGGGGGGGTGAATCGAGATTGCAACTTTAATACGATTAATCGTTCAACTCTACTATACACCCCACCTGTGATGCTGAGCTGTATACTGTGTCCTGTGATGCTGAGCTGTATACTGTGTTATGTGATGCTGAGCTGTATACTGTGTCATGCGATGCTGAGCTGTATGCTGTGTCATGTGATGCTGAGCTGTATACTGTGTCCTGTGATGCTGAGCTGTGTACTGTGTCCTGTGATGCTGAGCTGTGTACTCCTGACACAATATGTGGAATACAGGGGACGGATGGGTGGATTCTTATTAGAAGTAGGAGGGGTCAGAAAGGAAGGGCGGGGCCTCGTGCCCCCCATCCTAAACCTTCACCAGCCACCACTGGAACAGACATAGGGTGTTAATGCTGCATGAGGGTGTGGAGTCCGGGGGGTACATGGAGGCCTGGGAGCCGGAAGCAGGGAGCCAGAACGGTTGATGGGACAACCAAAGGGAACCCGTTAGGAATTCAGGAGAAGAGGGGCTCATGGAAACACACCCGCAAGAAAGAGTGGGCCCACGCAGCTGGCGCAGAGGTGCCCCACTCAAGAGTGTGGCTCTGTGTGTCCCGTCCCCTACGGGTTCGGATGGGCGGAAATGGGGTAGTGTGGTACCCCAACAGGAGGATGACCCGGGATTCTCAACCTGGCAGGTTGAAGGGCTCCAGGGGCTACAGGGGATTTGCGCATTTGGGAGGAAACTGACTTTCCAGTTTCCTCACTCCTTTAAAAAGTCCGCTTTGGAACCTGGAGCCTGGGGATTTCGTAATGATCCAGGTGGTCCAGGATTCATGTTTAGCCAGGACACTGATTATGCAGGTGTGTGGGAGTATCATAAGAGAAGTCAGGACCAGGATTCTGAGTCACACACACTGGGAGATGGCTTCAGAGAGGGAGACAGGCGGTCTCCAGGGGTCTAAGGCTGCAGGAGGCAGTCTAGTCAACTGCATCAGCAAGGAGGCAGGTGTGACCCGCGATATCGCCACAGCGGATCGCTTACCAGCCAGGAGGATTGGATACAGTGATAAGCCAGAAGGGCTAGGATATGGCTATAGCCAGGCGGGCTACTGTTACTAATAGCCAGGAGGGCTACTGATCGCTTATGAGCCAGGAGGCCGAGTCTATGATTTCTGGATGTTGATGGTGACAACCTTCTGCGAGGGAAACCCTTTTGATTGCTGGTTTCACGTCCGCTCGTGGTGGAACGCACGCCGGAGCCAGACGCCGCACCTACCCTATAGAATTTGTTGTTAGGCGGGAGATCATCAGTCTTTCCTGTAAGTGTAATTTTTAATTGCGCAAATAAATCATACAAACAGTACTTCACCATGGAGGCTGTCTTTCTTTTTTGAGCATTGTATGTGGAGGAGTTGGAGCTTACAGCCTGCAGCCCAATAGGATCGGGTCTCGGATTGCCTGTATTGTCATCTCTATTCTGACCATCACCTGGAACAAGCTTATTGTGACCCCCAGACTGAAAAGCTGGGGGTCCATTTTGTCTGGTGAGTGGGGCCACAAGAGGGGGCTGGCACTGAGCACCAAGAAAAGCATTTTTTGCACTTTATGTGGAGCACCGAGCGCTTTTATGGACTGCACTGGATGGTTTCATCCGTTATATTAATTTTGCACAATATTTATATTTGTTATTTTCTATATAGTTTGGAAATTGATATTTGAACACATATCACAGTATTGGTTGGTTTATTTATAAATGTTGCACAGTATTATTCATTTTTATTCTTTAGAAATTGTTATTTGATTATATCACACATTTTAGGGTGGTGCAGCTTTTATTTTGATTTCAAATGGTATGGTTTGTGTTTGAACAACATGACGAGTTCGGATGTATTCTTATGGATTTCTTCAGTGCCATTTGAAGTTTTTCTAAAAAAAAAAGAAAATGTTAAATTTCTATAAGCAATGGTATTGTTTGTGGTTTGTAAAGACATCTATATGAGTTTGGGGAAATATTTTTGTGACATGGACAGCATGTGAAATTGACCAAGAATAAAAAATATTTACAAAGCATGAAGAGATTTCACATTCTAGCATTAGATTATCAAATGTGCAACATTGTTGCCAGGACAATTTCTTTGAGAGAAAGATAAATTTATTTTCAACATGAAATGGATTTATTTGATAAAGTAACAACTGTACCATTAGGCTTCATGCACACAGGACTTTAAAAAAACAGCCAAAAAACGTCAGTAGCTTATCAGGGATGTTTTCAGCTTTTAGGCCTCATACACGGACGTTTTTTGACGCCGGTGTTTTCTGGCGTTTTTGCAGCTCTCCATGTTAGTCTTTGAGCTGTAGAGGGCGTCGGCGTTAGTGAGCTGTAACTAGAACCCACGGCCAGCGTGTTCTGAGGCTGTAACGTTTTGGCGTTTGACACCGAAAAACACTCACTAACGCCGTACCGGTGTTAACCAGCATTTTTAGGTTGAGAAATAGCAGATGGCTGATTTTTTTTTTTTTTAAAACGCCCATTGACGCCGACACTCACTAACGCCGATGCAAAACGCCGATTTTTTTTCCCTGACGTATTTTTTAAGAAACGTCCGTGTGTATGAGGCCTTACCAGTGTTATATTACCGCCATTTTTTCCCATTTTTAAAGGGCCAGCGTTTTTGTTTTTTTTATCAATTGGTCTAAAACGTCCAAAAATTTGGGGGATTGACCTTTTTGAGCGCTTTGGGGTGTTTTTGGACGTTTTTAAGGGTTTGAATGTTTTTACAGCTGAAAACAGTCCAAAAAAACCCTCAGCTCTTGGGGTTTTTTTAAAAACAGTTGATAACAGCCTGTGTGTGCATGAACACATAGGATAACATAATGGAGGGTTTATTGACTGTAGAAAAAAATGTCTGCAGCTGAAAACAGCTGCTGAAAAACAGTCAAAAAATGTCCTGTGTGCATGAGGCCTTAGAATGAATGGCAGAAACTTGCAAAATAACTCATCTTCACTCCCAAAAAATGTGTGCAAAATAACTCTCATTTTGGTATTTACTAACTGCTCAAGGAATTACTCCATGAGGGTTATTTTGAGAGTTGTTTTGTGTCTGAGCATGCTCAGTTGTGCTCAATGCCTAGGAGTAAGGCGACAGGGAATTTATCTCTTCTCAGACTTTTTAAGATATTTCAGTGTAGAAATCACTTTTTCACACAGTTTAAAAGCAGATTATCTTTAAACAATATACCACATATTTTAGCACAATTTAGGGGATCAGATCATGCTCCAAACATTATTTCTATTTGCACAACTCCAGGTCTGGGCTGGAGTAAGGAGTTGGGCGTTATCTGTGACCTGGCCACTATAGTAAATTCAAGTTTGGCCGTTATTTAGCGCCAGCCGGTATAGTGAATTCCATATGTGCGCTATTTACGCATATTTGCCGTTAAATAGCGCACAGTAGCGCATATGTGCGCCTGAGTGGTATAGTAAATAAACCCCAGTGTATTGTAGTAAGAACACCTTGCAAGAACTATACCAAGACAGAAGAACCAAACCATGTATATTTGAAAAATATTTGTTTTATTTTGAACCTAGCCTTAGTCTATGGAATTCTTGCTGTTCAGCAGCTCAGTCCTTACAGATACAGCTGTTATGCACTATAGCAACACAGGGCATCAACAGAAGCTTAAGACATTGTTCGTATTTAATCCTATGGTTTATGACTGGGATGCAGTTCAATTTCATGTGCATGTAAAGGCAGGTGTCCCAATTTTGTTGATAATGTTTTTTTTTTAAAGATGAAGAGAATGGGCAAGGTAGGAAGAAAGGAAGTGAAAGAAGTTTTTTTGAATATTTTAAAACAGAATCACGATATACCTTTATTTTGTCAATGTGGTCTTACATGGTGTTGACAGCTTTAACATATTCCTGCTATCAGAGAAACTGAAAAATCATGTTTTAGAAGAAATTCTAAAGTTGTATTAGCACTTTCTTGTCAAGCTTATAAGAGTAGACATTTTGGCAAACTTGTGAAAGGGATTGACCAAATACAATCCAAAAGAAATAAAAGCATTTTCATTGGTTTTCCTGCACATAAAATTGTTGCTGATGAATTGCCGAATGCAAAAGATGGCTGGTTTGCTATTGCTACTGACGAAAGTAGTGACACAGGATAAACTCTTCCCAATTTTTTTCTCGCATTCAGAAAATAATTCCATGAATATTGTTACATCATTGCTGGATATGTTCCCTAGTAACAAGGCAACTGCCGAAAATATATTCAAAGCTAGCAATGAAGTGATTAACCAGTTCCCTACCGACGTATTGTAAAATGACGTCGGCAGGGACTGGCCGTCGATCCGGGAGGACGTCATATGACGTCCTCCGCTTCTCGCCGCTACTGCGGGCCCCCAGGGGCCCGCACAGCGGCGATCGCGGATCGCTCGTCTGCCGGGGGGTTGTGTCCCCCCCAGATTGGGGTAAAGAGCCAATAAAATTGGCTCTTTACCCCGTGACCGGTTGTGTCCAATCACAGCCGGTCACAAACGAGCCTCACGTGTACGCCGCTCGTGCGCGCCCCTGGGGGCGCACAGCGCGGCGATCGGAGCTGAGGCTTTTCCCTCGGACAAAGCCCAGCTCCGATCCGTGTAAAGAGCCAATAGATTTAACAGCTCGTTACCGCCTACTGTGTACACCAAGCACACTGATCACCCCCCCCAATAAAGAGTTCCTGTCACCACCCCATCAAAGTACCTGTCACAGTCCATCAGAGTACCTGTCACCTGTCCATCAAAGTACCCGAGTACCTGTCACCTGCCCATCAGAGTACCTGTCACCTGTCCATCAAAGTACCCGAGTACCTGTCACCTGCCCATCAGAGTACCTGAGTACCTGTCACCAGTCCATCAGAGTACCTGTCACCTGCCCATCAGAGTACCTGAGTACCTGTCACCAGTCCATCAGAGTACCCGAGTACCTGTCACCTGTCCATCAAAGTACCCGAGTACCTGTCATGTGCCTAGCCTCGACCCGAAACAGGCTCCCTTTTCGGAGTCGAGGCTAGCGGCGCGACACGCGGGGGTCCCCG
>BLSH010453459.1:152265-188683 GCA_018402905.1 Glandirana rugosa
CCATATGACCAAATTGATCACGATTCAGCAACCAATTCTTGGTCCAGCAACTCCTCTCTCTCCCCTTCTCCTACGTTGGTTTCGGGTCCAAGCCTGAACTCCTAGGCCAACAGCAGCGAGATTTCTCTCTCGAGAAGGCAACATGGTTGACGAACGAGCGTCCAGAAACGAGCCAAAGAACGATCCAAAAAGAACGATCTGAAGAACGATCTGAAAGTCGCGAATCAACACACACCAAACTTCAACTAACACGAGATTAGATGAAGGAGCCCAAAGGGTGGCGCAACGATACCAGCACTTCCTCTTTATACGCGCGTTCGCGTCATCACGTTCGACCGGTCGTACGTTGTACACACGACCGTCGTGTGCATGTCAGTGGGCTACATACGACCGTCAACGTACGATTCAACACGGTCGTACGCACGATCGTCGTCCCGTGTGTACGAGCTATTAGGCAGAACACTGTCAGGGTGTGTGTGCAGGGCAGACAGGAGGAGAGGATGGGAGGAGGAGCAGACACGCTCGCTCTCCCTTTTTGGGAGGAGGGGAGGAACGTCAGCGCAGCAGCTCTATCTGGCAGCGATCCGGAGCGGTCAGTTAGCTCACATCCCCTGCTGAATTACCGTAGTCCTAATCACAGACCTGAATCAAAGCCAAATTTATAGCTTACAGACCAGCCAGGGCTTGGCGCTGTGTTGCTTCCATCAATGTTAAAAGAACTAAGGTTTTGTTCATACATTGGTAAATTTTCACAGTTGAAAAAAAAAAAATAAAAAATTTCCTCTTGTGTTGGCCAAAAGAAAAAAAAATATATAATGTGTTGATGAGACGTGGAAATCATTGCAATCTGAGTCTTATAGAATTGACAGTGTCCAAAACTGTTTTGGATTTCCGCTTGGATTTAGAGTTTTATCAATTAGAAACAGGCAACTAACATATAATGAGGGCAAAAAAAAAAAAAAAAAAAGAAGTAGTAACACGCCCCCAATTCCTAAAAATATACCAGCATCATTGCCTGGTCTCCTGAGCAACTTTCTCCCTCCTCTGCTTTAATGTTGTATATGTGATACTTTTAGCCTTCTTTACAAGCTGCTCACTTGGCTTCCATTCATGGCAAGAAACTTTTGAAAACAAATTAATTTTTGAAAACAAAAAATTGCAAACCATGTGTTCTGATCCCAGTAAAATCTGGGTACACGCTGGTGGATGAACAAGCCTCCTTGGTGTTTTTTCCATGCTGATGTCGGAATTCGGTTTGTACTTTTCTCACCGAGTTGAATGTAGTTTCACAGTAGCATTGCTATGTGGAATGAGCAGGATGTATTTGGAAAGCCTGCAGAGAAGGGAGAATTTTTTACATCCTGATGAAGTCCAACTGAGGGTAGCAATATTCTGCCAGATATAATCAATTCTATCAGCAGCTGTGTCTTCATCATTTCCGATTTCTCCATTTTGAGATATTTGGTATAATTCATATTCAGATTGCAATGAATCCATTTCTTCTGAAGAAATGAGGCTTGGAAATTTCTCAAGCAGATCACCTACTTCACGAAATCCAACCACCGATCTGTTTTTTGGATGAAGATATCTGGCAGCTTTTATAACTCGGTTGTTCAGAGGGAATTTCAGATGCATATATTTGAGTGCAGCACAGTAGAATGATCTCACATCAGCAAAAAATGTGTTAATGCTGATCTGGCTCAGGTCATCATCATGTGCACGTAGAGCTTGTCTGGCATAAAAACTAATGAAAAGACTTCTATTATCTTGTTGGATTGCTTCATTAGAGAATTCAATCTCCAACAGCTCACTTTCACCCTTGTTTGCCAAAATGTCCAATCTTACAAGCTTGACAAGAAAGTGCTTGTACAGCTTTATCATTTCCTCATGTAAAACATGAATTTTTGGTTCCTTTGATTGCAGAAATATGCTGAAGCTGTCGACACCATTTAACACCGCATGGATAAAATAGAGGTAGATCATTGTGATTCTGTTTTCAAACTTTGCAACCAAACGTTTTTCTCTTTCACTTCCTTTCTTCTACTTTCATCATCATCATCTTGAAAATATGTTAGAAAGTACCTGTTATGTTCCAGGTAGGGAGCCTGACAGCAGGGGACGGCCCCTCCGACGACCCCGGTTCGAGGGACCGCTGGGGTTGAGACAGCGGCCACAAGAGCATGGTGAGGTATGAGTACCTGTGATAGTCCAATGATGTTCGCCAGCAGGTGGTCCGCGGGATCGCTGGAGGTGGAGATGACCGGAGGGTGGAAGGTATAGTTAGATAGGAGTGACCCAGTTGAGCTATGAAGCTGCTGAGCTGGACGCCACGAGGTCTGGATAGCAACAGGCACTGGAGCGGAGTCAGGTGAAGGCAGGTTCGGCAACAAGCTAGCGGTGAGGTACAAGAGGGGCAGGCAGGTGGGTAGTCGGGTCCAAGCAGGGTCGTCAACAGGCGGGCAGCAGAACGTGGTCGTAGACAAGCCGCGATCGGGTGCAGGCAGACAGGAGGGTCGTAGACAGGCCGGGTCGGTAACGGGTTCAGAACAGGTCATCAGGTTGCAGGTTAGTACAGGTTACGCTATAGATCAGACAGCACTTGCTGCAAGGTGTGTCCCATTGAAATAGAGCCGTCTGGTGCCGTTTCCAGTGCGTGCGAACGCGCAAATAGCGCTAATAAGTCCATTTAAAGCAGGATTTCTCCTAACAGTACCCTTTTAATGCATCCCATTTTCCAATAATTCTTTCAACACATTTCATTTGGCTAAACCAGCGGGTTGAGCTGTGCTTTGGAACTTTCCTGACGCCAGTACCACAGAAGACTATAAAGTCTAACAAATCCTGTTTTCGGCCACAAGCTTTCTCAAAGTGATAAGTGTCAATTATAAGTTCTTATAAGGTTGTATGCAAGAAGGAGGTAATGGGACTTTAACGGAAGGATACAGTGGCTCAACATGTTAGATTTATTCAAAGAGTATAATATGCATATCACATGTCTATATAAAGTATTAGGGTAGACTATACCAAGTACATCATAGTAATTTCATACAAGAATTTCATATAATACACACACATGCTTAAAAGAATTGATCATATAATTCATACAGTACAGAATTTAGAAACCATGATTAATGTAAAACATTCCATTGCAAATTTGTAAAATATGAAAAATGGTAAAAAAAACAACATGTATTAGCTCTACGCATTTCGTGATTTTGTGTCACTCTTCAGGAGAAAGTGTGTTTTTGTCATCTGAAAATTAAATTAACAAATAACTAAAAAAAAATATGAAGAAAAACAAAAAAAGAAAGAAAAGGAAAAATAAATAAAAGGAAAAGAGGAATTCTTAAGTATAAGATAGGTGTAGGCCCTATATTTTTACTCACATAGTCTCTATATCTCAGGATTAGAAATTGTGGAGGGTAGCTGGCACTCTGGGAACCTGTCCCCCGGGAGCTGAGATGTTAAGCTCGACAGCAACAAACGCAGCCAGCATCAATAAGAATGGATGTCCAAAGTGTGCGGTGTAATAGGTGATCGGGCCAGTGCCAGTGATGAGGGGTGTCTGTGAAAATAAATTAAATATATGAGGAGGACCCCCCAATGGGTGGTATAAAAGTGAATATGGAATGTAGATAGCAAAAAGTAGGGTATGTAGTGAGGCAAACTAAAAAGTGAAAGGGGGAGGCCAAAGATAACTGTGTGAACAATGTGAAGGGGAAATTACCTGTGACTGATGTGTATGGTACATCAGTAAAGGCACGGTCTGTAGTGAAGTGGAGAAAATGGGTAAAGATGATGCCTGCGCAGTCACCGCAGCAGAGCATCCATCAACGTCATGTGGGCAAGACAAGGGAAATGAGGGCAGCGTCCCCATTTAAGGGAGACCGCGCCAATCACTCCACATGGTTTGCAGGTGGACAAAACGCCGGGCCAGCCCCGCCGGATATCCGGCGCCGCAAGCACGGCGTAAGTGGCGTGATGTTGACGCGCACTGCAAGTGCATCCACCCCCCCCCCGGTGAACACACAAGGGGTAGGGGAGGCCCGCAGTACGTGTCACAGCTCCCAGGTTGAACAGGGACCTGGAGGGACCCCGCAGAACCAAATCTAGACATTTCCGGTCCTAGCCCGGAAGATCTCTATGTGGGTAGGCAAGAGAGATGGATTGGGACCCATAAAAATAAACTAAAGGTTGTTGCGACTTTACTCTGCTAAGCACACTATTATGGTTTCCTATCATGCCACTTGCATTGTCACTGCTGTACGCTACACATTTTTTCCAATTAAGGCCTCTCTCATTAATCACGTCATTGATAGCATTGAATATATTTTCACCTGTTGTCTTGTTACAGGGGAACATATCCAGCAATGATGTAACAATATTCATGGAGTTCTTTTCATGATGAGTGACAAGAATTGGGAACATTTTATCCTCTGTGTCACTACTTCCGTCAGTAGCAATAACAAACCAGCCATCTTCTGTATTCGACAATGCATCCGCGACAATTTTATGTGCTTCTGGTGCTATAACACCATTGCACAGATGTGTGGTCTTGGTTCTACTGCATGAAAATCTAGCAGTGACCTTTCCTGGGAACATTTTCTTGAACAGCTTAGTTGCATGGTCAATTGTTAGAAAGGAAATGTTGTGCTCAAGTAGGAGGCAGTCCACAGCAGTTCAGCTCGTTTGACTTGATCATCTAGTGGTGTGGTCCCTGATGTACTGGCCCATGCGGTTATTCTTCTATTACCCATCAATGAGTCTTCTAATGCAGCGTTTTCTGTATGTATCTGCATCTTGCTATAGATTTTGATATTTGCTCCACCATGGCCAATGTTAAAATCCCTTCGACAAACAGTACAAAAGGCATACTCCATTCCTAGAACACTTTCTTATAAATGTCAGCCATTCGGCATTAAAGCTGCACAACCTTTTTTTTTGTTGGTTGTTTTTAATTGTGCTAAAGCATGAGAATATTTGCGTTTCTCTTCTTCCCCAGCCGGTATACTCTCACAAATTTCTAAACACATCAGCTCCTCCGCTGTGCTTTCTTGTTCAGGCAATATATGAATGTCAAGAGGCAGTTTAGAAGTCGATTCTTGAATATTAGGACAACTCTGTCTCTCCCTTGTTGTCATTTGTGGGGATAGTTGATCTTGCAAAACATTTCCGTTGTCACCCTCACTATATTCTGAACTTATTGTAATGTGCACATCATCGACTAGGTTACTGACACAGCCAGATCCATCACAAGATTGTGATTGGTCAGGACAATCATCGCTTTCGGAATCCATACAATACACTACAATGGGGTGTACAGGTTCTACTGCATTGTGACTGGTTGAAATTCGATGTTCAAAAAAAGAGGCATTTCTCTGCTAATTGGACCACTAGAAGTTGATGCTTGCATGTTTTGCAGTGAAATAAGTCTATTATCCTGTTCGGATACATCTGTGTCTTTCCTGCATACAGTTTTTTTTTTTTTTAAGAAGTTGAATAGCTTTTTTTGGGTCCAACTCATTTTCAGATTGAGTATCTTACTGTATTTAAAGAGGGACAGAATAAAGCTATTAGATTTACCACAGTGGACTGTAGTAGAGCAAAAAAATTATTTCAAACGATAACTATATAATGTTAAAATAGATTAGTGCTCTTATGATGGTCTTTCTGATATACACTCACCGGCCACTATATTAGTACATGTGTGCAATTGGTAGCACAAATTGCTAATCAGCCAATCACAAGGCAGCAACTCAATACACTTAGGCATCTGATGTGGTGAACCGAGCATCAGAACGGGGACGAAAGGGCATTTAAGTGACTTTACAGGTGGCTTGGTTGTTGGTGCCAGATGGGCTGGTCTGATTATGGCAACAACTGCTGAACTACTGATATATTCACACACAACTATCTCTCGGGTTTACAAAGAATGGTGGGAAAAGATAGGAAAATGCCTTGTTGATGTCAGAGGAGAATGGCCAGACAGTGTTGCCTTTCTATGATCCATCAGCAACCAAACTTAAATAACCACTTGTTACAGCCAAGGTATGCAAAATACCATCTCTGAACGCACAACACATCCAACCTTGAGGCAGATGGGCTACAGCAGCATAAGACCACACCAGGTGCCACTCCTGACAGATAAAAATAGTAAAGCAAGGCTACAGTTCACACAGGGACACCAAAATTTGACAATAGATTTAAATGACGTTGCCGGTTATGACGAGTCTCGATTTCATCTGCGAGATTCAGATGTTAGAGTCAACAATAACAATATGAAAGCATGGATCCATCCTACCTTGCATCAACGTTTCAGGCTGGTGGTGCAATGGTGTGGGTGATTTTATTGGCACCTTGGTACTAATTGAGCATGGTTTAAATGTCACGACCTTCCCGAGTATTGTTGCTGACCTTATCCATCCCTTTATGACTACAGTGTACCCCCATCTACTTCCAGCAGGATAAAATCTCTACAGAATGCTTCCATCACCGTGTTGAATCTATGGCGGGAAGAATTAAGGCAGTTCTGAAGGCAAAATGAGGTCCAACCCGATACTAGCAAGGTGTACCTAATAAAAGAGGCCAGTAAGGTTATATGTGATCAACCTTTCAAGGTAAGGCAATGGCAGACAAGACTTGCATGTTAAAGAAATACCTAAACATGGAAGCCATCCAAGATCAATGGGGTGCACGTGTAGTGCCCTTTTTTGTCTAAAATAACAAGCAAGTCCCCAGAGCCCCCAATTGTTACTTTCCTCAACCCAATCGACCCAGCGATGGGGATGAGCCCAGCAGCTCTAGGGTCCTCATTTCACAGATTTATAGCTGCAGGAGCCATTGGCTCCCACTGCTGTCAATCAAATCTAGTGACACAGGATGGCAGGGGGGCGGGGCCGAGTCCTGCTGTGTCAATGGACACAGCAGCAGGACCCTGGTGTGTCCCCAGGGAATGCGGGTCTCCGTGGGGGCACTCGATGCAGAGGAGCTATGAGCACCACCGGGGGACCCCAGAAGAGAGGGTTTGGGGCCGCTCTGCGCAAAACCTTTGCACAGAGGTGGTAAGTATAGACATGTTAGTAACCTTTTTTTTAAAAAAAAAAAAAAAATAACAATCACTTTTATCTCCAAATGACAGTTAAGAGGTTCAGTTTTAAACATCCTTCATTTGAAAGTCAGGGGGTACAATCTACCTACTGCCTCTTGGGTGGTCCAAGACTACAACCTTCTTCAGGTCCTAACACACTGTACGAATATACTAGTAGTGTACTGGACCTTAAATGTTGTTCCATTTTAGGGTGATTGTAATCATTGTCCTTAACCCCTGCTGGTTTGACTGCCAGACCTCGTGGTTGTGTTAATTACATTACATAAGTAAAGATTGATTGTGGAAGCCCTTTGGTGTGTAAAAGTTTTATGCCTGGGAATCAGATTATTAACATCAACAGGTTAGGCTACATATCACAGACCGCTAGTGTTCAAGTGCTATTTTTCAACTTTCAAATTAGAAAAAAACAGGAATACTAGAAGAGATACAAATTGGCCAAATACAAAAGAACAAATCACATTTAAAGTGGTAGTAAACCCTAAAATCTATTTTTACCTACAGGTAAGCCTATAATAAGGCTTACCTGTAGGTAAAAAGAATATCTCCTAAACCTGCATGGTTCAGGAGATATTCGCCCTGCATGCAGCCGCTGACATTAGCGGCGCATGCGCTCTGACGATCCGGCCGAGGCGGCCGGCATCTCAGAGCTGGCTGCCGGTGCGAAGAGCTCCCGCGCGCATGCGCGGGAGTGACGTCACGCGGCTCCGGCCACTCACAGCGCCGGAGCCGCGTACCCGGAAGACAGAAGAGGACAAAGATGTCAGCGTCCTTAGCGCTGACCGACTCGGGCATCGGGGGCCTCGTTCTAAGGTAAGTATTTCATAATATGTTAGTATGCAATGCATACTAACATATTATGCGATTTTCTTGCAGGCTTTTTTTTTATTTTTATTTCGGTCAGCGGGTTTACTACCGCTTTAAAAAGGTCACTTTTACATATAAAAAAATTGAAGATTTATTGAGAAACTTCACAGAGCACACCTGTGTGCGCCAAAAGGAGCCACGAGTAAGGCACCTTCTGGAAAGAAGTCTACAGACGCCCTCCCAGTACAAAAGAACCATGATCGAAGCTGGCTTTCAGCTACATTGTGGTAGTAAAGTTGTTCCACTACTTCAGAGCAACTACTGACTCAACCAGAATGACATTCAATATACGTAGAAAATCAACAAGGGCATAAAAAGTTGTTGACAGCAGTGTTCTGCTTAAAGTTGCGTTCTGTCCCCCACCCCTGCAACCAATTCAAAATCAGCAGCTACACATACTGTAGCTGCTGACTTAATATTGGGACACTTTCATGTTCTAGAATTCAGCCATGTCAGCACCCCAGCCGATGGGTCCATCAGCTCTCAAGTGCTGACGGCACGCCATTGCCAGTAACGGAAACCAGCAGTGAAGCCTTGCAGCTTCACAGCCTGTTTCCTTAATGCACACATGGGGGAAGGAGGGGGGGTTGACCTTCCCAATAATCTCACTGTGGAAATGTTTTGATGAAATCACCCAGCAATGGGGACGGGTAGCTGTCAAAAGCAAGGTGGGGGTCAAATTGGGTGAAACTCTGCTTTAACAATTGAAAAAAAAATACTCACAGCAGCATTGTAAAAGATGGTCAGAGACTGCTGGCACTGTACATGAGGATCTAGAACCACATACCTTAAGTTAGGCAAACAGAAGCTCACAGCAACACCGTAGTTCTCCATCACGTGGGACAATGCCACCGTATAATCTTTTGCTACGTATGAGCCTGAGGGGAAGCAAGGATCAAATGAGACATTACACATCCACAAGTGATAGATAGACCTCTGTGATAGAAGGTCAGAGCTGCTGGTACTGTACATGAGGATCTAGAAGCACATACCTCAAGTTGGGCAAACAGATGCGCACAGCAACGCCGTAGTCAACTATTAGATGGGACAATGGCACCGTATAATCTTTTGCTTCGTATGAGCCAGAGGGGAAGCAAGGATCAAATAAGACATTATACATACACAAGAGATAGATAGGTTGCTTGCTGTGAGAGGGACAGACTGCTGGCATGAGACGTAAGAGGGTCAGAGACTGCTGGCATTAGAAGTGAGAGGGTCAGAGACTGCTGGTATTAGACGTGAGAGGGTCAGACTGCTGGCACTACACGTGAGGGTGATACATTGCTGGCACTGCATGTGAGACGTTCAGAGACTGCTGCCATTTCACGTGAGATGGTCAGAGACTGCTGGCATTACACGCAAGATGGTCAGGGACTGTTGGCATTAGAGGGTCAGAGACTGCTGGTACTGTACATGAGGATCTGGAACCACATACCTTAAGTTGGGCAAACAGAAGCTCACAGCAACATCGTAGTTCTCTTTCACGTGGGACAATGCCAACGTATAATCTTTTGCTTTGTATGAGCCTGAGGGGAAGCAAGGATCAAATGAGACATTACACATCCACAAGTGATAGATACACCTCTGTGATAGAAGGTCAGAGACTGCTGGCATTAGATGTGAGAGGGTCAGAGACTGCTGGCACGACACGTGAGGGTCACACACTGCACTTGAGACGGTCAGAGACTGCTGGCATTTCACGTGAGATGGTCAGAGACTGCTGGCATTACTCCCGAGATGGTCAAAGACTGCTGGTACTGTACATGAGGATCTAGACACACATACCTCAAGTTGGGCAAACAGAAGCTCACAGCAACACCGTAGTTCACTATCGCGTGGGACAATGGCACCATATAATACTTTGCTTCGTATGAGCCTGAGGGGAAGCAAGGATCAAATAAGACATTACACATCCACAAGAGATAGATACGCTGCTGTGAGAGGGACAGACTGCTGGAATTAGACGTAAGAGGGTCAGAGACTGCTGGCATTAGATGTGAGGGGGTCAGAGACTGCTCGCATTAGAAGAGAGAGGAACAGACTGCTGGCATTAGAAGTAAGAGGGTCAGAGACTGCTGGCACTACACGTGAGAGGGACAGAGACTGTTTGCATTAGAAGTGAGAGGGTCAGAGACTGCTGGTATTAGACGTGAGAGGGTCAAAGACTGCTGGTATTAGACATGAGATTCTCAGGGACTGCTGGTATTAAACGTTAGAGGGTCAGAGACTGCTGGCACTACACGTGAGCGTGACACACTGCTGGCACTGCACGTGAGACAGTTAGAGACTGCTGACATTTCACGTGAGACAGTGTCAGGGATACCATATGCAGGCATCCAGCAGGGATGGTCAGCTCAGCGGGCACAGAGTCATCAGGCACTGGATCAGCGGGCACAGAGTCATCAGGCACTGGATCAGCGGGCACAGAGTCATCAGGCACTGGATCAGCGGACACAGAGTCATCAGGCACCGGGTCATCACACTGGGTAGTAGGCACTGGGTCATCAGGCACTGGATCAGCGGGCACCGGGTCATCACGCACTAGATCAGCGGGCACCGGGTCATCCGGCACTAGATCAGCGGGCACCGGGTCATCAGGCACTAGATCAGCGGGCACCGGGTCATCAGGCACTAGATCAGCAGGCACCGGGTCATCAGGCACTAGATCAGCGGGCACCGGGTCATCAGGCACTAGATCAGCGGACACCGGGTCATCAGGCATTGGATCAGCTGGCACCGGGTCATCACGCACTAGATCAGCGGGCACCGGGTCATCCGGCACTAGATCAGCGGGCACCGGGTCATCAGGCACTAGATCAGCGGGCACCGGGTCATCAGGCACTAGATCAGCAGGCACCGGGTCATCAGGCACTAGATCAGCGGGCACCGGGTCATCAGGCACTAGATCAGCGGACACCGGGTCATCAGGCATTGGATCAGCTGGCACCGGGTCATCACGCACTAGATCAGCGGGCACCGGGTCATCCGGCACTAGATCAGCGGGCACCGGGTCATCAGGCACTAGATCAGCGGGCACCGGGTCATCAGGCACTAGATCAGCGGACACCGGGTCATCAGGCATTGGATCAGCTGGCACCGGGTCATCACACTAGGTAGTAGGCATTGGGTAATCAGGCACTGGATCAGCAGGCACCGGGTAATCACACCGGGTAGTAGGCATCGGGTCATCAGGCACCGGATCAGCGGGCACAGAGTCATCATACTGGGCAGCATGCACCTGGTTGTCACACTGGGCAGCAGGCTGTGGACTCTATTGCACTTCTCCGACCAGAGTCATTTAACCTTATGGGCGGCGTGTCACCCAAGTCAGGTACTGGAACAAACCCCCCACCACCAGGGTCTGGAGGTCTGAGTCCGGTACCAACAGCTAGCCAGACATCGGCCACTAATTCAAATTTTTGCAGAGTTGGCTTTGTCTGGTGTCCCTAATGGTGGTGATAATTACACCCCACCTGGAACTTTTCACATCAGCCCTAATCCTTAGCCATCCCGACCCATCTCTGCCCTTCATCCTCCAAGTGGATGCCTCTGAAACCGCTGTGGGTGCCGTTATCTCTCAACACCAGGGAACCAGGGACTTAATGCACCCCGTAGCGTTCTTCTCACAAAGACTTTCCCCAGTGGAGAGGAATTATGACGTTGGGGACCGAGAACTGCTGGCAATTAAATCAGCTTTAGAGGAGTGGAGGTACTTGTTGGAAGGTGCAGCTCACCCCATCCTAATATACACCGACCACAGGAACCTAGAATACCTGAGAGCCGCTAAACGGCTCAAACCACGACGAGCCAGGTGGGCGCTGTTTTTTCACGTTTTTTGTTCCATGTGACTTACCGACCAGGATCCAAGAATGTTAAACCGGATGCACTGTCCCCGGATGTACAATGACCCTAAGGATCCATTTGTCCCTGACACCATCTTGCCGGCAGGAAGCATCTTGCTACTACAAACTAACCTTTTTTCCCGCCTCCGCGGGTGCTAGCAAACCAATGGGAGTAATCCTGACACCCAGAGATGGGTTACTATGGAACAGAAACGGATTCTTTGTCCCTGAAGCCCTACGTATACAGGTCCTGAAATCCCTACACGACCACCCATTAGCCGGCCACTTTGGTGTGCACAAAACCATTGAACTAGTACGACGTACCTTCTGGTGGCCCGGTCTGGAAAACTTCTGCAAAAGATATGTGAACACCTGCCCCCTCTGTAGTTGGAGTAAGACAAGGAGCAGAGCATGGGGCCTGCCAAAACCCTTGCCGATTCCAGCTAGGCCCTGGAAGATGATTTCGAAGGATTTCATCATAGAACTTCCACCATCCGAGGAATGGACAGCAATTTTTTGTGGTGGTCGATCAGCTGTCAAAAATGGCCCATTTTCTGCCGCTAAAGAACACCCCTTCCGCTACAGAAACAGCTCGGGTGTTTATCAGGGAGGTTGTGAGGTTGCATGGAGTGCCCGCTAACATTGTGTCAGATAGAGGTGTGCAATTCACTTCCCGCTTCTGGAAGGCCTTATGCGGAAGGCTGAAGATTGAAGTAGCCTTATCCTCTGCCTACCACCCCCAAACGAACGGGCAGACTGAACGCACAAACCAAACACTTGAGCAGTATATTCGATGCTTTACTTCCTTCACCCAGGATGATTGGGTATCATTACTACCCCTGGTGGAGTTTGCGTATAACGCCTGCCACTCAACTACAGGACAGTCCCCTTTTTTTGCCAACTATGGGTTTCACCCATCATTTTTACCCGGCCTCCTCCCAGAATCCACTGTACCCACGGTCCAAAACACAGTGGACTTTCTTAACCATAACAAGATCCTTCACGAAGCCATGGCCAAGGTGCAGGCAGATAAAGCAATTTTTGACAGGAGAAGAAGAGGGTAATTGCACCTTCAGCCGGACGACCGGGTTTGGCTCTCCACTGCTAACCTGCCCCTCCAAGAAACATGCACCTAGGTTTATGCCTAGGTGGCATACAGACTCTACCTACCTGACTCGTTGAGGATCCACCCTGTATTCCATGTGGCTCTACTAAAACCCACAGTAACAGATCCCTTCCCTGATAGGGGGTCCAGACCACCAGAACCCATCTTAATAGAGGGCAGTGAGGTATATCAAGTGGAGGCCATCCTTGATTGCAGGAGAAGGTGAAATGGGGTGCAATACCTGGTTAAACGGAGAGGCTACGGGCCAGAGGACAATTCCTGGGAACCTGAATGCAACATCCACGCAGGAAGATTGGTGCAGAGCTTTTTTCGGGCCCACCCAGAGAAGAGAAATTTGTTGGGCACCCGGAGGTTGCCTGTGAGGGGGAGGGGCAATATCATGGACCAGCCACCCAGCAAGGGGGTACCTAAGGGTTAACGTTGTGCAGAGTAATTTTAGTAATTGGCACCAGGCTGACCTATTTAAACATCTCAGCAGCACACAGACATTGTTGTTTGATCTGCAGCTTTAGTGTGTATTTTCTCCGTATCCCGCTTATACCTGCATCTGACCCGGCTCTGACTATCCCGTCTGACTATCCGTCGCTCTCCGACTCTGACCTTGCCCTGCCTTGACTCTGTTTTTGGACCCCCTAACATGCTACCTGTTGCCGAACTCAGCCTGTCCACCGACCATCCTCTTTGCATGTCCTCTGATATACCTGTCTGCCTGCAACTGACCCAGCCTGTTCACCCTGTCTCAGTCTGCCTCTTATCCACCCATCCAGTGGCTGGACTAACCAGCTTCAGCAGCCAGTACCTATTCTACATCACGCAACCGAAGGGCATCACCACTCCTCTACTCCTGCAACAACCGCAAAGGCACTTCTACTCCACTGCTGTCAGGAAAGACGAAGAGCCCGTGTGTCCATAAGAAGGAGCGCACTGCGCAGGCGCATACATGAACGAACGGCCGGTACGAACGTTTGTGCGCACGCTCACGTTCGTAATTGTTCCTGGCACCAAAGGGACTATTTTAACTTAACGGTGACATGGGAACCACGTCGTTTGGTCTACAGCGTTCTGTGATTTCAGCCACCTGTTTCTCTGCTGAACCAGCACCGCAACCATGTCAAAAGTGTTCTGGGCCGGTTGCGGCAACATGGACTTTATGCTAAACACGAAAAATGCATGTTCGAGCAATAGAGCATCCAGTTCTTGGGACTCATTGTTTCAGTCAAGGGCATCAAGATGGATTCCCAGAAAGTGTCCGCTATTCTGCATTGGCCAACACCCACTGACCGCAAAGGAGTCCAACATTTTATCTGATTTGCCAATTTTTACCGGAAATTCATCAGGGGATTCTCAGCCATAATTGTCCCCATCACCCAGCTAACCAAGCAAGGTGTCCGGTTCCTGTGGTCCACAGAAGCTTTTGAGTCTCTTAAGAGTTTGTTCACGTCTGCTCCCGTGCTTAAGCATCCTGCCATATGTCTTGGAGGTGGATGCATCTGAGATGCCAGTTGGGGCGGTGCTGTCCCAAAGACAAGGCGCTAAAGCTCTTCTGCACCCGGTTGCATTCTTTTCCCCTAAGCTATCTGCAGCAGAAAGAAATTATGATGTGGGTGATCGAGACCTGTTGGCAATTAAATCCACGATGGAGGAGTGGCGATACTTGTTGGAAGGGGCTGCTCATCCGATCCTGATCTATACAGATCATAAGAATCTTGAATATTTAAGGACTGCCAAGAGACTAAAACCACGTCAGGCCTGATGGGCACTTTTCTTTTCAAGATTTTCCTTCCACATCACGTACAGGCTTTCGCGCATGTACAATGGTACAATGAGTCAGAAAATCTGTCACCTCCCGATAACATCTTGCCTGCTGGGAACTTTCTGTTGCTTCAGGAAGATCTGCTCCCAAATCAGGCAAACCTCAATGGGGAGCCCGCTTCTTCAGGAATGAACTGAAATGAAATGAAGGATGGCCTGCTATGGTACAACAACAAGATCTTTGTACTCGAAAAAGTATGAGTTGTTGTTCTTGGGCATGACCATGAGCTGGCAGGACACTTTGGGGTCCGTAAAACTTCTGAACTTATTCAGTGCACGTTTTGGAGGCCGCAAGAGGAATGTAAGAAATATGTGGAATCCTGTACCATTTGCATCCAAAATAATAGCAGCAGAACCAAAGCCTGGGGCCTGTTGAAGCCTCTTCCTGTGCCTAAGAGAGCCTGGAGGATGATCTCAGTAGACTTTATTGTGGAGTTACCCCATTGGAATGTTTTTCCACCATTTTTGTGATAGTAGACCGATTTACTAAGATGGCACATTTTGTACCAATGAAAGGCACGCCCTCTGCCCCCGAAACTGCAAAAGCCTTTATTAAGGAAATCATAAGGCTCCACGGGGTACCAACTAATATTGTTTCGGACCGAGGGGTGCAGTTTTCCTCCAAGTTCTGGAAGGCTTTATGTGAAACCCTGAAGATTAAGCTCTCCTTCTCGTCAGCATATCACCCGCAAAAACAAATGGCCAGACGGAGAGAACCAATCAAACCCTGGAGCAGTACCTTCGCTGTTTTTCCTCCTTCTCGCAGAATGATTGGGTTTCATTACCACCATTGGCGGAATTTGCATATAATAATTCTGTACATTCAGCCACTAATCAATCTCCGTTTTTTGCTAATTACGGCTTTCATCCATCTTTTCTTTCTGATGTCATTCCAGAAAAGTTCAGTACCAGCCGTGCAGGAGACAGGTAACTTTTTTAGCAAGAATAATAAGCTTCTACAGCAGTGGTTCTCAACCTTCCTAGTGCCGTGACCCCGTGCTAAAATTTCCCAAGTTGTGGGGACCCCGAACAGTAAAATTACTATCGTTGCTTCCTCATTGCTGTAATTTTGCGACTGTTATGGATTGATGGTTTGATGGCAATTAATAAGATTGTTTGATAAAATGGTTTTATCAAACAATCTTATTAATTGCCATCAAACCATAAATCTTGAAGAACAATAAAAACCATCACATGATGTCGCTGCTGCATTAAAATGCATGGCAGCACTGGCAGTGTCATGTGTGTGACACACATGACACTGCCAGTGCTGCCATGCATTTTAATGCAGCAGCGACATCATCACCACACCACTAACACCCCCCCCACGTGCACTGGCCTAGGGCCCAGGCAGCTCAGCCACAGGGCGGTCAGCATTTGGCACCCTGGGGCCCTGCATCCCCATAGCAACGCCACTCTGGTCGGGCCGCTGAGACAAGACATATTTTCTATTGAGACACACAGTAGTACTGTGACAGTACTCACATCATGTGGGCTGGCGTCCTATCCGCTCGATGGCCTCCTGTCCGTCGCTCATGCGGTCACTTGGGAGCGGGAGTCACGTCCGCCGCCAGTGACCCACCCCCGCATCGTGCCAGCCAATCACACTGAGCCACAGGACAGCCAATCAGACTATGAAATGTGCGCCTGCTCAGCGCACATCCATAGTCTTAATATGGCTGACCAGGAGCCAAGTCAAAAAAAAAAAAATAATTTTTTTTTTCTTCTTGGCGGTGGCGTCGCGACCCCCTAGAAATCGGCAATTGACCCCACAGGGGGTCGCGACCCACGTGTTGAGAACCGCTGTTCTACAGGAAACTATGTCAAGAACTCAGGAAGACAACAAGAGAGTTTTTGACAAAAATAAACGGGGAGAATTAAACTTGGAACCAGGCGAATTGGTCTAGTTAACCTAAAGATGGCCTGCCCATCAAGGAAATTGGGTCCAAAATTTGTGGGTCCGTTTCCTATGAGTTGGAATTACCAGAGTCTATGAAGATCCATCCAGTGTTTCATGTCACTGCTGAAACCTGCAATCTCTGATCCTTTTCCAGGACAGAGGACCGTCCCACCCGGACCAGTGTTAGTGGATAGTGAAGAAAAATTTGAGGTAGAAGCCATCCTGGACTGCAGGAAAAGGGGTAACCAGGTCCAGTCAGTATCTCATTAAATGGAAGGGGTATGGTCCTGAAGAGAACTCATGGGAACCCGAAAGTACTATCCATGCCAAAAGACTTATTCAGGCATTCAAAAGATACCACCCTGGAAGGCTTGCCCGGTTGGGCATCCGGAGGCTGCCCATTGAGAGGGGGCAATGTCAGGAAAGACGAAGAGCCCGTGTGTCCGTAGGAGGGAGCGCACTGCGCAGGCGCATGCACAAACGCCGGTATGAACGTTCCTGCGCATGCGCTAACGTTTGTAATTGTTCCTAGCGCCAAAGGGACTATTTAAACTGAACGGTGACATGGGATCAATGCCGTTTGGTCTACAAAGTTCCTGTGACCCCAGCCACCTGTTTCTCTGCTGAACCTGCTCCATTGATCTTCTGGCTTGATCCTGACCTTGCTGCTTATCTGCCTGCCCTGACCCCGGCTATCCCTGACGATTCTTCTGCCTGCTCCTTGGTAACTCGCTGCCAGCCCGTTGCCGATCCGGCTTGAGTTTCGACCATTCATCTGCCTGCTCCTTGGTTCCTGATCCGCCTGCCTGTTGTCTGACCCGGCCTGCTCTCGGACTTCTCCAGCATCACCTGCTCATCCGAGCCTGCCATCAGCTGTTCCCGGAGTTCCACCGCTGCTCCATCTAGCTGCACCTCCAGCCCTGCCTGCAGCCACCGCACCAGTGTTCCTGCCAAGCACTCGTGCCATTCTGCACCCTCGAGCTTCCTGTTCACCACATCAGGGGTTCCCAAGTCGGAATTGTAAGAGAGGCTGTCCAGGTACGTGAACTGCGTTCTTGGGGCTACTGTCTCCACTCCAGGGCCCCAGAACCAGAGCTATATGAGTGGTCTCCTCCTACCCAAGTCAGGCTCTACTACAAGGTATGTCTCAGTCAGAGACTGCTGGCATTAGGGGTGAGAGGGTCAGAGAATGCTGGCATGAAACGTGAGAGGGCCAGAGACTGCTGGCATTAGACGTGAGAGGGTCAGAGATTGCTGGCACTACACGTGAGAGGGTCAGAGACTGCTGGCACTACACGTGAGAGGGTCAGAGACTGCTGGCACTACACGTGAGAGGGTCAGAGACTGCTGGCACTACACGTGAGAGGGTCAGAGACTGCTGGCATTACACATGAGAGGGTCAGAGACTGCTGGCATTACACATGAGAGGGTCAGAGACTGCTGGCATTACACATGAGAGGGTCAGAGACTGCTGGCATTAGAGGGTCAGAGACTGCTGGCATTAGAGGGTCAGAGACTGCTGGCATTAGAGGGTCAGAGACTGCTGGCATTAGAGGGTCAGAGACTGCTGGCACTATACATGAGGATCTAAAACCACATACCTTAAGTTGTGAAAACAAAATCTCACAGCAATTCTCTATGCGTCGGACAATGCCACTGTCTAATCTTTTGCTTCGTATGAGCCTGAGGGGAAGCAAAGATCAAATGAAACATAGATACACTGCTGTGAGAAAGGCACTGACTGCTGGCATTAGACGTGAGGGTCATAGACTGCTAGCATTAGACATGAGAGGGACATACACTGCTTGCATTAGAGGATCCAGAAACACATACCCTAATTTGGCCAAATTGAAGCTCCACTGCCCCCCCCACCCAAAAAAAAAAAACCAAACACGCCATACAGGCCACCCACCGCAGCTTCCCATCAATCAACTCCTCCCTCCCCCCCCCAAAAAAAAAAGAAAGAAACAGACCGCTATCAGCCATGTGTCCGCACAGAGTGACACTTCCTCTCATCCACACAAAAAAAAAAAAAACACAGACTTCCCCCCATTAGCCAGTTGTCCCCATACATTCCACCCACCACAACAAATTTAAATGGATACATAGGCCATATGTCCATCAAAAGGCCATTCTCTGCCATTTCTTCTCGCCACCCAAAAATAAATAAATAAATGTGAAAAAAAAACCCTCCCAAAAATAAAAAAAAACAGGCCCCTCCCATCAGCCAGTTATCCCCATACTGTCCACCCACTGCCGCTATCTGTCAAACCCCCTACCAATATGGGAAAAAAAAAACACACACAAAACACATTCAGCGTCCAATAGGCCACCCACTGCTACCTCCTAACCGCCCCCCCACCAACCCATTTTTTTTTTTTAATTCACAAAAATATACAGGGTCACCATCAGCTATCAAACCCCCCCCCCCCCAAAAAAAGAATGGGAAGGTCCATCAGCCATGTGTCCCTCCCACATATTATTAATCACCCCCCAATAAAATAAAAACTATTTAAACCCACTCAGACGAACCACACTGCCCCCCCCCCCCCCAAAAAAAGAGGAACAAAAATAGATAGGACTGATTTGGAACACAACAGGACTTCAGGTCATTTACCATTTGGACCCAGTGAGTCTGATCGGGCCTGCGCCCTCTCTCCATTCCACTCCGGCTCGCTCACTCTCCAGAAGCACAGCAGCACTGCAGGCAGCCATGCTGAAGACCCCTATATGTCCCCCTATTTTGAACTCAGCATCCGCAGATCCCACGTACCAGTCCAGGCAGCGTTCCCACTACACAGCAACTGTGCCCTCTTCCACCCAGCTAGGGTTGCCACATCATCCCTTTAATCCAGGATACATGTGAATTACACAGGTTCTGAGGCTGATTTAATGCAGATAAGGCGCCAAGTGAGTTTAATTACCACCTTAATCAGCCACAGAACCTGTGTAATTAATGTGTGTCTTGGATTAAAGGGATGATGTGGCAACCCTACGCCCAGCATCACCTTCCTCTGTCTCCCATGCGCTCCTTCGACTGCGCTCGCTCCGTGTCTGAGCGGACTGGTGTAGTAACTTAGCTAGCCACGCCCCCACTTGCTACACTTGGCAAATCGGGGACGCAATTCAAATCATGTGATGTCCCTGGGTAATAGAAGGGCTATGGAGGGTACTGTGGGGCAAGGAGGAGGACTCTGGATCATGATGTAATAACCCGGCAGTACTATAGTGACACTGAGGCTTTGAACAGGACAAGTTAAAATCGGGAATTAGGTCCAAAAACAGTGAATGTCCTGGGAAATTCAGGACAGTTGGCAAGCATGGAAGAGGTGAAATATACCTGACTGGATATAGTTTAAAATCTTATTTAGGTGGGACCCTCACATTAACTACAGGGTCTTAATATATAGTGATAATCTAAAATATATTCGTCACTCTCTTTGTATTGACATCATTTCCGCCCTAGCCCGTGCCCTCCTCCAACATGGCGATCGCTGCATAGCTCCGCCTTTTCCACTAGTCCCGTATGATGACGAGCATTCTTCGCGACTCTCAATACAGGGACGTTTGCTGCAGCAACATGGCGGAAATATCAGAAGGTAAGAACATGGGTTTCCAATGTTATACTTAGCTGCCGATCAACACATGTTCTGTGTGGTTTACGCCGAATAGTTTTCTCCAACGAGGTAACGTGTTGCGGAATAGAGCATGGAATTACGGAGCTGGCTTCAGGCCGCTTAGCCCTCGTCCCAGTTTCTGTAGACGGTGTTCGGTGGGAAGGGCTCACTCAAGCCGCTTACATTTTGTGTTCCAGTTTGTTGTTTTCCAATGAAGGAGTCCTCCAGTCATCAGCTAAGTGTTTATACGTTATTTCCATGATTCGTTTTCAGGGGTGTTACTGAGGACTCAGAAACTGAGGATGTGCAGGTTGGGCAGTCTCAGGAGAAAGCAGATTTGTGTTGTGGATTTCATTGTGTATGGTTCTAATCGTCCATTTGTTTCTCAGGCAACGTATGCTTCATTTCACAGTTATAGGTTCGTTGCCAGAACTACATGTTTAAAAATAAAGCGAATATTCACTGATACCACCATTGAGGAGATGTTCGTGGCTGCAGTTAATTCAGAAACACGTTTGTGGTTGTGTAGGATCTTGCCCCCCCCCTCCATTGATTTGGGGGGGGTTCACAGGAGGAAGCAGGCAGTGCTGGGAGTACATGGGATCCCACACTCCCGCAAAGTCCATTTCTGAAGAAACCTCGCCCATGAATTGAATATCTCTACAGTGGGGTGGCTTTCAGAGGCAAGTATTCACTTTCTTCATTAAAGGCACAAGTTTTAACCGGACTTTAGATAGCACTGGCTTACAAAAAAACTCTGCTTGTTGTATGTATCTCACTTTCCTGTATTTGCAACCTGCATTTGGGGTGTCATTAACCTAATATTAGGTTAATGACACCCCAAATGCAGGTTGCAAATACAGTGCATTAACCACACTGAATCACAGGGTAGAGAAGAACCCTGCGATTCGGGTGCAGCGAGTTTCCAAAAGTAGTGCATGCTTTGAATAGTCTTAAGTTGCACTGCACAGAACTACATATGAATCACACAGGAACGCATAGTGTGTTGAAAGATTCCCAGTGTGAACCAGCCCTGAAAGGCTAATGGCCTGTTAGCACTGGAATGCTGTGCGGGAAACATGTCGTTTGTGTTAGTTTCCCACACTGCATTCAATTCACACTGCCCTGGCGATCTGTAGCAGGTGTTGGTGCAAAATGACACCCCAAACACTGTGCATTTGCCCGCACCAAATCGCATGGTACAGAATTTGCATGCAATCCGGTTGCATCGTGTTTTCCAGAAGTAGTGCATTGCAATTTCAGCCTATTGAAAATGGATAGGGTGAAATCGCACTGCACAGAACTGCATGTGAATCGCACAGGAGCATACAGCACAATCCTGTGTAATTCACATGGAGTGTGAATGGGCACTTAACCTAGGTTCACACAAGAATGCGGTGAGGGAAGCCCATGATCCATGCACATTTCTTGCACCACATTTTAAATGCATTGCCCTTGCAATCTGCAGCGGGTGTTGGTGCAATCATAAAGTGTTTGTAAAGGCAACATTTTGATAAAGCACAATTTGTGTGTGAAATGTGTAAGCCGTTGCTCCCTTGCTTGTACGTGTAGTGCTGTGTGTTTCATGGTTTTATGCGAGTAAAAGCATTTGGATCCCAGTTTGATGTGCAGCCATCCAGACTTTCCTTTCATTATTGCTTCAGCTGCGACTGGTTGAGCACCCTGCAGTGAGCAGATCATGCTGTTGCTGCCAGCTCACATGTGAGCAACATGGATCTTTTTTTGTGCAACATTTTTATTGTTTTACCCACTTCACGTCCGCATTGTAGCCATAAGACAGCTACAGCGCACGGTTAAATTGCCGGGAGGGTGTCCATGTATGCACTCCCGAGCGCCCCCTGATCACCGAGTCCAATGACAGCTGATCACATGATGTAAACAAGCCAGTTATCGGCTTTTTTTTTTTCCTCACACTGACATTGTGAGCAGAAAAAAAAATAAAGCAGATTGCCGGCTTTTGTAAGTCCTCATTTACACTGCTGCTGGTAAACGGACGTTTTGAGGCATTTGGGAATTTTTTTTCAGCTGCCCCTGAACTTTCCTCTGTTATCTTATCAATACATTTACACAGGTTCATTTTAAGCTAGTTTAAAGGCTTTTTTTTTCGAACATATAAAAATGGGTTCAGAGGTATTTGAATGTAAGAATGTACTGGTCCTTTCGACATACGGGCAGATTTGGCAGCGACCGCAGGGCTACATGCCTTTAGAACGGGGATAGTTGGACAGCCAGGTACTACTCGGTTCTTTTACAAACTCGGATCTAATCAATAGGTCACCTAAATTTTTTGACCGACGAGCCACCATTTTTGGTGTCTAACCCACAATGGTTGCAATTTTGGGGGTAGCGGTTAGCACGCTCCAATGTTTTTCCATCGCTTTGCGTACTGGATTCCATTGAGAGCCATATGTAGTTCTTAATCTTACTGGTTCATTGTTTATATTGGGCTTCACTCTCCCTTGATCAGTCAAAAGAAGACTGATTCTGTCACGCACTGCTACTTTTCGCTTAGCTCTTTGGATTGTTCTATGGGGATAGCCTCTTTCACGGAATCGCTTGTAAAGATCAACCCCTTCTGAATGGAGATCTGCTTTTTTTGTGCAGTTGCGCTTAATCCTTAAGAACTGTCCTGTTGGAATGCCTTTTATTAGCCAGGGAGGATGGTGACTATCTGCACGCAGTAGTGTATTAGCTGCAGTCTCATTATGGAAAGTGCGTGTGCAGATCTCGCCATTCTCCAGGCTAATCCATAGATCAAGGAATGAAATCCTGGTATGATCAAACACATAAGTCAAGCGAATGTTGCGAGAGTTTAAATTTAGCTGTTCCGTGAAGCAGTGGAGATCTTCTATCGGGCCTTTCCACAGTACCAACACGTCATCTATGTAGCGCAGCCAGGCGTGAACATGGCTGCGGTACATAGACCAGGTGTAGACCTCTTCCTCCTCCCAGAGGCCCAAGTGAAGGCAGGCATATGCCGGAGCCCAGGCAGCCCCCATTGAGGTCCCCCTAATCTGCTGGTAATATTGGGTTGCAAACTGGAAGCAATTGTTCGACAACGCAAACTGTAATATTTCAACCAGAAATTCACTTTGGGGACCACATTGTGGGTAGTATAGTTCCAAAAAGACAGCCATAGCCTTGATCCCATATGAGTGTGGGATTGACGTATAGAGTGACTCTACGTCAATGCCTACTAGCCACATTTCACCCTCAACTTGCACTTCATTTAATTTAGAGAGTACATGACGTGTATCTTGAACGTAGGACTTTAAGTTTTTAACCATGTCTGTAATTAGAGAATCAATGTAGCCACCAAAAGCGCTCCAAGGGACCTTGCACTGCGGAGACTATTGGTCTTCCGGGAGGTTGGTTTAGGTCTTTATGTACCTTGGGGATAATGTAGAAGGTGGGTACATTGAACTCTTCCACATATAAATATTCAGACTCTTTCTTAGTTAGTAACCCTACTTCTTTTGCATTGGCCAATTTCTCATTTAAAGATCGTACTATTTTGGGGAAGGGATTACTTTGCAGCTTACTATAAGTTGAAATATCACCCAACAGGCATTTGGCTTCTTTCTCGTATTGGTCTTCACCCATGAGAACATTCCCTCCCTTGTCGCTTCTTTTGATTATAACATTCTTTGCTTTCTGCAATTCTTTCAAGGCCCGTCGCGTTTGCGTGTTAGATTATCGGTACCGTTGGAACTCCAGTTAATGTTGGCTAGTACCAACTGTACCTATTCAAGGAAGAGGCTTAGCCATTTGTTTTTACTTGGGGGGGGGGGGGGGCGCGGCATCTTTGTTGACCGTATTCTCAGATTAGCGGGCCTCTTGTTGGGTGGATCTAACTCCACCCAACTCCGTCGAAAGAACGACGCAATCTTCGTTGTGTGTTGGGTCATGTCTTCGTTGGTCCCTCGTAGTTTGTGGACGTGTGTGGCGGTTTGGCACTTGCGCAGCGCCCTTGCCAACATTCTACCACATTTGTTGCCGTGCTCATAATATTTATGGGCCACACAACGTAGTCGTTTATTTATACGTCTGTCTAGCATTTTGGAGAACAGTGCGCGTAGTTCGGTTAGGCGTGTATGTGCTGCGGGATCTGCTGTCTGTTTGTGTTGTAACTCTGCCCTTTGTAATTCCGTCAGGACCCTATCAAAGTCAGCCTTTATTTTGGAGCCCCACATGATTGGGGCGCCCGTGACGATCGCTTTGTGGCATTCCCATACAGTACTTTCGCTCGTCTCCCCATTGCCGTTCTCCTCAAAGTAGTGAGCCAAAGCTTCCCCTACCCCCGAGTCATCCAATACGTTTTCGTTCAGTTTCCAGAGCCAGGCTCTGCTACGTCCGGTGGACAGGGTAACCGAGAGAGTGACCGGAGCATGGTCGGATATAGTGATCTGCTCAATAGTGGAGTCTTCCAGCAGGTCAAGGGAGGTCTGGTCAATAAGGAGGAGGTCGATGCGAGTGTATACTCTATGCACACTGGAGTAGTAGCTGAAGTCCTTTTCGGAGGCATGCTGAGCACGCCAGCAGTCTACCAGAGTGTGAGATTGTAGGGTTTTACAGAAATGGCGTAGGAAAGAGTGGGAATGTGTCGAACGTCCCATCGATGCGTCTAAGGTGGGGTCGGGGCATACATTGAAATTGCCCCCAAGGATCAGACGCCCTTCCCAGAAGCTAGTTAATTCTTCCAAAGTTTTGTAGATGAAGGTGAGTTGGTGCGTGTTGGGGGCGTACAATGTGGCAAATGTGTACATCTGTCCAGCTAGTGTGCACTTGAGGAACACATGCCTCCCCTGCGTATCCACTTTGTGACCTGTGGGGACCAACGGGCACATCTTGTGGATCGCGATAGCAGTCCCCCTGGACTTAGAGCCAGGGGAATTGCTCAGGAACCACTGGGGGAAGATATGGGTGGGAAGTCTAGGGGCCGACCAGTCTGTAAAGTTTCCTGTAGGAACACCACTTGTGCGATTGGAATATATTTAACCACTTAACAACTGCCCTATAGACAAAAGACGTCTACAGGGCGGTTGCTTAATTCTGGGAGGACGTCAATTGACGTCCTCCCAGAATCTCGCTTCCTGATCTATAGCAGTATAAATTTTGGCCAAAATTTATGAAGAAAAGCTGCTAATTTGCAAAATGTTATAACAGAAATAAAGAAAAATGCATTTTTTTTTTACAAAATTTTCGGTATTTTTCCATTTATTGCTCAAAAAATAAACACTCCAATGGTGATTAAATACCACCAAAAGAAAGCTCTATTTGTGTGAAAAAAAGGGCGAAAATTTCATATGGGTACAATGTTGCATGATTGAGTAATTGTCATTCAAATTGTGAGAGCGCTGAAAGCTGAAAATTGGTCTGGTTGTTAAGGGGGTTTAAGTGCCCGGTGGTCAAGTGGGTGACAGATGAGTGAGCACGGATGGGTGAGCACGGACGCATGGGTGACGGATGGGTGAGCACGGACGCATGGGTGACGGATGGGTGAGCACGGACGCATGGGTGACGGATGGGTGAGCACGGACGCATGGGTGACGGATGAGTGAGCACGGACGCATGGGTGACGGATGGGTGAGCACGGATGCATGGGTGAGCATGGGTGATGGGTGGGCATGGATTCATGGGTGACTGATGGGTGGACACAGATGGGTGGGCATGGATGAGGGCGTGGGCATGGGTGACACTTCAGATCATGCCCACAGCACCGCTGCATCTCCTCTCTCCCCCCTCTCCTGTCACACTGCACCCATCGGTGCAGAGAGGGGAGAGACAAGCCGGCACTTCCGCCGGCTTGTTTACATGTGATGCTCCGTCATTTGACGGAGCGATCACGTGGTAAACGGCTGCTCCAAGCGGCCATTTACCGTGATCCGTGATGCGACCCGGCGGTCACGGGTGCTCCCAGGTGCACGCGATTCTGGGAGGACGTGTTATAAAGTCCTCCCAGAACAATGGGTGCCACTTGCGGCTGTGTAACTACGTTACACGGTCGGCAAGTGGTTAATTAGTGGGGTAACTATAACTTTATTTATATTATACACCTGTCTGAAAGGATAAAAAAAAAAACATGCGATCCCACATCAACCTATAACTCCAAAAAACAACAAAAAAAGGGTGACCGGTATGGTGTTAGCTGAGTAAATTAAGTCAGGTGTGCCACTAACCTAAATAGGTGCCCCTCAACTTAACCAGAATTAAAGTTTTATGTGGTCTGTTGCCCTATTCTATACCCTGTGTTCTCTTCCTCCCCTGTTTCCCCATTTCTCTTTCTCCCCTCTTCCCCCTCTCAAATATGATTAATTGAGAATTTATCAAGTCCCTATGGAATTGGATATCAATAGCATAACTGACCACCTACACACTAATATACCTTTTAATTAAATTTATCCTGAAGGGTGGCACCTCTTGAAGATTTGAACAATACAAAAGGGAGCTGAGGTTGCTGTCCAATCAGAACGTCCAGAGGAAGCTATGCTATCTGCATAGCGAAACGCATTGACGTCACGAGCGTCACGTGACGACACGGACGGAGGACTGAAAGCCCCAGTGAATGAACAGCTCTATATCGAGAACGAGGCTTGCAGCGCACTCGGGGCATACAGAGCACCTCATATCCCGGGAACTTGCTCTGCAGCCGGCAGAGGCTACCACGGACTCTGGATGGGAGACAGCGCTGCTACCTCAACATTCCAGGCAGCTGTTGGACCTAAACTGGCTGGATGACCTATGAGTGGAGTGGGACCTAGATGGGGTAATGTGTTACATGACTTCTAAGAGCATTGTAACAGCTGGCGTCAGCGATGAGTCACTGGAACTTTTTATCCCTGAAGCTGAGTGTTAACTCATATCAGATTAAAGCGTCTATCACTTAAGCGCTTAAGTGATCACCCATACAGCACGCCCTATACGCATACCCCCAGGCCGCCACTACCAGACACTGGATACTCCAGCCTTTAACATCCACTATACCAGGCCCTGGTCCCAGGTCCCATACTGGAATCCTGGAAGAACTGCGCATACATCCCAGGTTCTCCTACTTGAGCCAGCCCCTCTCCCTTTTCTGCACCCATCCACCACCTGTTTAGAAGATCGGCATACCGCCACAATAGATATTTAAATCACCACTGGAGTGATATCCATATTAGAATCTTCTACAGCCAGGTGGGGCCCTGTCTCCTAGATCCACTTAGGACCCTGATACAAGCTACCAGCACAGCCTCATTACCCAGGAGTTTCACCTTTTCCCTCACTGGGCCCAATGCAAAGGCTCAGGTATATGATCCTGAGGAGTTCTTTCTGACTGACCATAACTGGCATTTATTCAATACTTAATACTCGTATCCGGATCAAAATTGGAACTGTTCAGTATTTCCACTGAGGCTCAGCACACCATTGGAATTCCAATACCAGAGTACTCTAGAGGACTCGTACACCCCTTCACTTAGCGGTGTTGCTTTATCCCGCCCCTTTCTTCTGTGCGTCCGGACGCTGTTTTAATTGTCTGTGTCCCCCTTGTATGTGTGTGTTTAAATGGTGTGTTGTACTTGCTGCCCTGGAGACATTGGGCTCCCTCTGGGCCTAGTGGTGTAACAGTTTTTTGAATTGTATAGGTAAACTTAATGTATCGCAATTTTATGTGTGAAACTAATTAAAGTGTATTTTTATATTCCTATTCATTGGTGTGGATTGCCCATCCCTCACTATTAACCTCTTAGTCCTTTGTGGCCTCACAAGGACATTCCGGTTTTTTGTCCTATATTTTTTTAAAGCAGAGGCCCAACAGATTAAAATGGTGGGTGTTGCAAATTTTTTTTTTCACCAAGTATTTGCGCAGCGATTTTTCAAATGCAATTTTTGTGGAAAAAAACACTTTTTTGAATTGTAATGCACAAAAACACTATATTGCCCAAATATTTGGTGAAATATAAAAGATGATCTTGTGCAGAGTACATAGACCCCAAACATGACATGCTTTAAAAATAATGCATACCTGTGGAGCGGTGACAAACTATATACATGTTTAAGTCTTTACAGGTTACCACGTTAGATCTGCAGAGGAGGTGGTCTACTGCTAGAATTACTGACCTCGATCTGACGTTCGTGGTGATACCTCACATGCATGGTGCAATTGCTGTTTACATACGACACAAGACCGATGCTTGCATTCACCTTTGTGGACGGGCGGATTTTTCTTTTTTTTTTATGATTTTGTTATCACAGGGATTTTAACCACTTCAGCCCCGGAAGGATTTCCCACTTTAGGACCAGAGCCCTTTTTGCGATTCGGCGCTGCGCCGCTTTAACTGACAATTGCGCGGTCGTGCAACGTTGTACCCAAACGAAATTTGTGTCCTTTTTTTCTCACAGAGTTTTCTTTTGGTGGTATCTGATCATCGCTGCGTCATTTCTGATCGCAGCTATAAACAAAAGAAGAGCGACAATTTTGCAAAAAAAAACCCCAAATTTCTTTTTGCTAAAATAAAATCCAAAAAAAAATATAAAAAAACATTTGGTTTTCACCGTTTTGGCCGATTTATATTCTTCCTCATATTTGCGATAAAAAAATCGCAATCGGCGTTTATTGATTGGTTTGCGCAAAAGTGGCCACATTTACGGATGATAATTCATTTTTGGGGTTTTTATTTATTTTTATTAGTAATGGCGGCGATCTGCGATTTTTAGCGGTACTGCGATATTGTGGCGGACATGTCGGACCATTTTGACACTTTTTTGGGACCATTGGCATTCATACAGCGATCAGTGCTATAAAAATGCACTGATTACTGTGTAAATGCCATTGGCAGTGAAGGGGTTAACCTGCAGGGGGCGCTCTATGGGTTAACTGTTCCCTGGGCATGTTCTAACTGTGGGGGGACTGCCCTAGCAGGGGAAGGGAAGTGATCACAGCTTCCGTGTAGAGCAGGGATAAGCAATTAGCGGACCTCCAGCTGTTGCAAAACTACAAGTCCCATCATGCCTCTGCCTCTGGATGTCATGCTTGTGGCTGTCAGTCTTACTATGCCTCATGGGATTTGTAGTTCTGCAACATCTGGAGGTCCGCTAATTTCATATCCCTGGTGTAGAGGAAGGCTGTGATGACAGCCCTTCCCCCTTCACAGAACGGAGGTCCGTGTTTACTTACACGGACCTCCGTTCTTTCACTCCGGGGGGGGGGATCGCGGGTAGCCGGTGGCGATCGAGGCCGCCGCTCCCTGGCCCTCCCCGAACACAGTGAGCGTGCGCGCTCACAGTGCACGATCTCGCAGCCACCGTCAGATGACTACGATTTGCGATATCGCACCACTTTGTCGCCCTCAACCTGTGGTTGGCGGTCGGCAAGTGGTTGAATATGCCCTATGATAAAAATAGGTAGTGTCGCAAATTATTATCCTTCTCTTTTTTTTTTTTTTTTTTTTTTTTTTTTAATTTTGGGTCTACTAGACTCCAGAAGATCTTTCCTCAACCCTTAAACATCTGACCACACCAATATTGGTGTGATAAGATGCTTTCACAATTTCCCAGTGGCGCTGTTTATATCTGGTATCTAGTAAACCCTCCTATCATTTTCAGCCAAGGAAGCTGCCATCTTGGCCTCTGTTTAATGTACAACTGCCATGAATGCTGCACATGTGATCAGCTACGACACCAGCCATTGGATTGTTTGACAGTTTGGTTTAGAGCACAACCAATGGGAGTGTTAGATTTCCGGCACATGCCGGAAATGTAACTGGTTTTTAACCACTTGACCACAGGGCACTTAAACCCGCTTCCTAACCAGACCAATTTTCAGCTCTCACACTTTGAATGACAATTACGCAGTCATACTACACTGTGCCCATATGAAATTTTTGTCCTTTTTTTTTCATACAAATAGAGCTTTCTTTTGGTGGTATTTAATCACCATTGGGGTTTTTATTTTTTGCGCTATGAATGGAAAAAGACCGAAAATTTTGTAAAAAAAAAAAAATGCATTTTTCTTTGTTTCTGTTATAAAATTTTGCAAATTAGTAATTTTTCTTCGTAAATTTTGGCCAAAATGTATACTGCTATATATCTTTGGTTAAAAATAACCCAAATTAGTGGATATTATTTGGCCTTTGTGAAAGTTAGTCTACAAGCTATGGTGCCAATCACTGAAAATTGATCACACCTGATGCACAGACGGCCTATCTCAATTCTTGAGACCCTAACAAGCCAGGAAAGTACAAATACCCCCCAAATGACTCCTTTTTGGAAAGTAGACAGTCCAACGTATTTAGTAAGAGACCTGGCGATTTTTTTTTTTTTTTTTTTTTTTTTTTAAGTCATTTTTTCCCACAATTCTTTGCAAAATGAAGATTTTTTTTTTCACAAAATTGTCACATTAACAGATTATTTCTCACACCCAGCATAAGCATACCACAAATTACACCCTAAAACACATTCTGCTACTCCTCCTGAGCATGGCTATACCACGTGTGAGACTTTTACACAGCCTGGCCACATACAGAGGCCCAACATGCAGGGAGCACCATCAAGCGTTCTAAGAACATAAATTACACATATAATTTCCTGACTACCTCTTGCATTTTCGAAGGTCCTGGAGCACCAGGGCAATGGAAACGTCCACAAAATGACCCCATTTTGGAAAGCAAACACCCCAATGGTGTATATACTATGAGGCATAGTGAGTCTTTTGAACGGTTCATTTTTTCCACAGGTTTTTTAAACTGTGCAAAGAAAATGAAAACACATTTTTTTTTTACACAAGGTTGTCCATTTATTCAGTATTTCTAACACACAGCATATACCTAGCAAAAATTTCACCCTAAAATATATTCTGCTACTCTTCCTGAGTATGGCAATACCACATGTGACACTTTTACACAGCCTGACCACATACAGAAGCCCAACATGCAGGGTGCACCATCAGGCGTTCTAGGGGCATCAATTTCAAATATAATTTGACTACCTATTACATTATTGTGGGGTGCTGTAGTGGCACTGATGGGTGCTGTAGTGGCACTGATGGGTACTGTAGTGGCATGGATGTGGCATGGATGAGCATGAATGAGCACGAATGGGGGGTGGATAAGCCGTGGATGGGGATGGCTGAGCACGGATGCCTGGCTGAGCGCGCATGCCTGGCTGAGCATGCATGCATGGGTGAACACGGATGATCCTGGATGGGTGAGCACGGATGAGGCTGCATGGGTGAGCACAACTGGATTGTGAGCATGGCTGCATGGGTGAGCATGCATGCATGGGTGAGCACAGACGGATGGCGGAGCACGGATGCATGGGTGAGCAAGGATGAGGCTGCATGGGTGAGCACGATTGGATTGGTGAGCACGGATGCATGGGTGACGGATGAGTGAGCATGTATGGGTGACGGATGGGTGAGCACGGATGCATGGGTGATGGATGGGTAAGCACAGATGTATGAGCATGGGTGAAGGGAGCTGGATGAGTGGATGAGGTGTCCCAGACTGGCAAATAGCGGTTCTGTGGGCACTTCAGCTCCTGCCCACAGCACTGCTGCATCCCATCTCTCCCCCCTCTCCAGTTACACTGCACCGATTGGTGCGGAGAGGGGAGAGACAAGCCAGATATCCGCCGGCTTGTTTACATGTGATCGCATCACGTGGTGAAAGGCTGCTGTGAGTGGCCATTCACCGTGATTTGTGATGCGCCGTGTCTCAGGGACCCGGCGGTCACAGATGCTCCCGGGTGCGCGCGATTGTGGGAGGACATTCTAGTACGCCCTCCCAGAACAATGGATCCACCTCGCGGCCGTGTAATTACATTACATGGTCAGCAAGTCGTTAAACTGTTAAATGGTTGGGTTTACTACCGCTTGAAGTCACAAAATGCTTATAGCCTCGGGTTTCTTATCTCATAGAGATAATTGGAGCCATTTTAGCCTTCGATCAGCTCTATGGTCAGCTGGCGGAACCACCAGCTGCATTCTCGCGTTGAGACAGGAGAGCTCATTTTTATATATATATATATAACTATTATTATTATTATTATTATTATTATTATTACATACATACAGTCGGTACCCTAGTTACAAACATCCCACTTACAAACGGATGTAGACAACAGGAAGTGAGAGGAAGTCTACCCATAGGAAGGGAAATTCACTCCTGTAGGAGTTATTATGGGAAAAAGGCGTCTCCAGTGATGCTTTATCACCAAGGTTTGTTTCCACAACAACCCAAAATTTTCAAAATCCAATTATCATTGGTACAAGAAGTGAGGTGAAATCTTCTGAACAGAAACATAGAAAGCAAAACAAACATTACAGGGGTATTATCCATTCCGGCCTATGCTATCCAAAAAGCTTAAAAATATATTTTTTGGCTTCAGCTACACTTAAAAAATGTATGTGTTTCCGACTTACAAACAAATTCAACTTAAGAACAAACCTACAGACCCTATCTTGTTTGTAACCCGGGGACCACCTGTATTAAAAAAAATTAAAGAGCCCCGTCCCTGCGAACTCGATGTTCAAATCACATGTGTGAGGTATTGCCACGTGCATTAGATCGAGAGCAATAACTGTAGTACTAGACCTCCTCTGTAATTCTAAATATGTAAGCAGTAACATTTTTTTAAAGCGTCGCCCATGGAGATTTTTAAGTACCAAAGTTTGGCACCATTTCTTGAGTGTACGCAATTTTAAAGCGTGACGTGTTGGGTATCTATTTACTCGGCATAACATCTTTCACAATATACAAAAAAATTGGGCTAACTTTATTATTCTGGGTTTTTTTTTTTTTTTTTCCTGAAACGTTTCTTTTTTCCAAACAAAAGCGTTTGAAAAATTGATGCGCAAATACAGCGTGACATAAAAAGTTCCAATGACCTCCATTTTATTCCCCAAGATCTCTGCTATAAAATATATATAATGTTTGGGGGTTCGGAGTAATTTTCTAGCAAAAAAATAATTTTTTACATGTAGGACAGAAGTGTCAGAATTGGCCTGGTGGCGAAGTGGTTAAAGCATCTGACCACACCTAAATCGGTGTGATAAGATGCTTCCCCCAATTTCCTAATGACGCAGTATATATCCGGCAAAACCGAAGTCATGAAATACTCATAGCCTCCGGTATCTTAGGTCATAGAGATGATTGGAGCCATTCTAGCCTTCAATCGGCTCTATGGTCAGCTGTCGGAACCACCGGCTGCATTCTCGGGTTCCCTGGTGGGACAGGAGAGCCCAAGAAAACCATGGAAGATGGCTGGGGGGGGCCTTCCCTCCCACTGCTTGTAAAAGCAGTCTAGCAGCTAATCAGCCCTTAGGATTGCTTTTACATGAAAGCCGATACGATATGGAGATGATACCTATACCTGCAGGCATCATTCCAGGATAACCACTCTAACACCAGCAACATACTAATGTGTCACTGGTCCTTGTTGGGCATATGTTGTAATCAGAGGTGTAACTAGAACCTTCAGGGCCCCCTGACCTCTGGCCAGGGCCCTTCCATCAGATCCTGGGGCCCTTTACTCCCATCGCGGGTCCCTTTATTTCGGTACTGCAGTGGGGCCCTTTCACAAGTTCTGCAGCGGACCCCCTTTCTGCCATATTCAGACCTCCCCATGGTGGTGAAATGCCAGAGCCCGGTCACAATTGCAACCTTTGCAATCCTTTTATTTCCCTCACTGGTGTCAGTAGTTTTTAATTTATTTATTTTTTTTACCAATTCGTTTTATTTCTTTTACAATTTTTTTTTTTTTTTTTTTTTTAGGAGCTCTGTTGTGCTTTGAGATATCAGGGGTCTAAACAAACCTTGGCTCTCAATTTCCATCTGTGTAGTCTCAGCTGAACAGAATGAATGGACAGGAATATCTGTGCACCGAGCCTCCCATTCATTCAGAGACAGAAGTATAGTAAAAACAGGTTACTATGCTTCAGCTTATGAATGAACCAATTGGTACCAATTACTGACTCTGTTCATTCAGAAAAGGAAGGAGTCGGTAAATGACAAATTTACCAACCTGTTCCCGTCTCTCCATCTTGACACATCTTCTACAGCAGCTAGCAGGAGAGAGGAGGGGGGAAGACACCAGCTCTGTGGGAAGACCAGGGAAGCACACAGGCACCCTGGGAACAGCAGAAGACAAGTAAACTGGATAGAGGAGATTGGATCCTCTAAATGCCATCCCTCCTATTCGGGTATACAAGGGAGGCACACGGGCCCTCTGGACCATGGGGCCCGGTTGCAATTGCATCTCCTATCGTTACGCCCCTGGTTGTAATGTTGTTTTTTTTTTTTTCATGCAGCCTGTAGGTTAAATGGAAAAAAATAATCGGTGGGTATGCCCACCATTAGAAAATCTCCCTTCATCCACCCACTACTAATGATGGGCATAGCCCCTTTTTAAAAATATATAACGGAGCATAGGTGCAATCTACCCCAATTTCCACCCCTGCCCCTATGCTCCGGTGTATATATGCTCTTTTTTTTTTTAACTGTGGTGGTGAAATCACCTCCAACAGCGATGGAGTCGCTGCTTTATATATGGTGGGAGCAAACGCTGTTGCTGTCGCCCTAAATAAATCAGTGCTGCAGCTGGCGTACTGAAAACCAAAGATTAATATAACATATAAAAAATATCATTCCTGCTAAGAAGATAAAAAGTGTTACATGAAAACATTATAAAAACATCACATACCTGCAATAAAAAACATGATATTAAATAGCAACAAAACAGTACAAGGTATGCATAAAAAATATAAAGAGCAATAGAAGGAGAATAGAGAGAAAATAGAGATATTAAAACAAGAAACGTACAACTGTATTTGGCTTTTATTTTATTATTTGTTGTTTTTATAACTTTTTTAATTATTTTTTTTTGGTACGCTTTTTATTTTTTTATAACAGTAGACAATAAGGCTTCATTCACACGGGACGTTAAAAAAATGTCCAAAAAAGTCTGTAGCTTATCAGTGATTTTTTTTTTTTCAGCTGTTACCTGCGTTGTATTACCGGCGTTTTTTGCGTGTTTTTAAAGGGCCAGCATTTTGTTTTTTTTTTGTTTTTTTTTTATTATTATTATCCTCAATTGATCTAAAACCTCCAAAAACCTTGGTGATCGACGTTTAGCCGTGTTTTTGAGTGTTTGACCGTATTTACAGCTGACGTCTCAGAACCCACTGGTATTGGGGGTTTTCTACAGCTCAAAAACGTCACTGCTAAAAACAGTTCATAACAGTCTATGTGTGCATGAACACATAGGATAACATGATGGAGAGTTTGACTGTAGAAAAAACCGTCTGCAGCTAAACAGTCAAAAAATGTCCTGTGTGCATGAGGCCTTAGGCTGTTAACTGTTTTTTTAGCAGTGACGTTTTTGAGCTGTAAAAAAACCCCAAAACCACAGGGTTCTTTTGGACGTTTTTCAGCTGTAAAAACGTTCAAACGTCGATTCCCAATGTTTTTGGACGTTTTAGATCAATTGGGGGGGAAAAAACCTCTGGCCGTTTAACCACTTTAAGATCGAGCCTCTTTTTGGAGTTTGGAGGTTATCAGCTAAAAACAGGTTTTTTTGCTATAAAATTACTTAGAACCCCCAAACATTATATATTTTTTTTTTTTCTAAGACCCTAGAGAATAAAATGGCGGCCATTGCAAAACTTTGTCACACCGTATTTGCGCAGCGGTCTTAAAAGCGCGGTTTTTTTTGAAAAAATTCAGTTTTTTTAGTTAAAAAATAAGACAACAGTAAAGTTAGGTCAATTTTTTTTCATATTGTGAAAGATAATGTTACGCCGAGTAAAATGATACCGATTGAAATGACAACAGAATAAAAAATTGATTTTTTTGACTTAAAAAAGTTTTTTTTGGCGCGAAAATTCTGGCGACGCGTTTATGCCACACTGTTTCAAAACGTTACCGGCGGTAAAATAAGAGATCCCAGAATCTTTTTTTTTTTTATATATTACAAACCCCCAAGATTCATTAAAATATCGTTTTTTTGGACAAAAATCGACTATTGGAGGTTTGAGGTTTTTCTCCGAGCTAGAATTTCACCAATTTGCCGGTCTCCAAAAAAGGGGGGGTTAACTAGATTTTGCAGGTTTTTGTAACCCTTAGCTGCAAACTTGCAAAAATGTCGACTTTT
>BLSH010453459.1:202331-223155 GCA_018402905.1 Glandirana rugosa
GCTTTAGGACCGGAGCCCTTTTTGCGATTCGGCACTGCGTCGCTTTAACTGAAAATTGCGCGGTCGTGCGACATTGTACCCAAACGAAATTTGCGTCCTTTTTTTCCCACAAATAGAGCTTTCTTTTGGTGGTATTTGATCACCTCTGCGTCATTTCTGATCGCCGCTATAAACAAAAGAAGAGCGACAATTTTGCAAAAAAACCCAAATTTCTTACTTTTTGCTAGAATACAAATCCAAAAAAAAAATATAAAAAAACATTTTTTTTCACCGTTTTTGGCCGATTTATATTCTTCCTCATATTTGCGATAAAAAAAATCGCAATCGGCGTTTATTGATTGGTTTGCGCAAAAGTGGTCGCGTTTACGGATGGTGAGAATTCATTTCTGGGGTTTTTATTTTTTTTTTATTTTTTACTAAAAATGGCGGCGATCTGCGATTTTTTGCGGTACTGCGATATTGGGGCGGACATGTCGGAACGTTTTGACACTTTTTTGGGACCATTGGCATTTATACAGCGATCAGTGCTATAAAAATGCACTGATTACTGTGTAAATGCCATTGGCAGTGAAGGGGTTAACCTGCAGGGGGCGCGCTAAGGGTTAACTATGTTTCCTGGGCGTGTTCTTACTGTATAGGGGACTGCCTATCTGGGGAAAGGAAGTTATCACAGCCTTCATGTACGAGAAGGCTGTGATCACTTCCCTTCCCCCTCACACAGAGCGGAGGTCCGTGTTTACATACACGGACCCCGCTCATTCGCTCCGGGGGGGCCATCGCGGGTAGCCGGCGGCAATCGAAGCCGCCGCACCCGCTCCCTGGACCCCCCCGGACACAGTGAGCGCGCGGGCGCGCCTCCGGCGGCGCGCGCGCGCTCACAGTGCGCGTTATCGCAGCCGCCGTCGTATGACGGCGTTTTGCGATAACGAACCACTTTGTCGCCGTCAGATGCCGATCGGCGGTCGGCAAGTGGTTAAAGAGTTTTATTTACAGTTCTAAGGTTTAAATTCACCAATTGCCTGCAGATGGCATTTAGCACCCCTCATTGTTGCCCCCATATTAATTTCTCCTACGTTCACTGACAGACGCAGCTCTTTATTGACTTGTGGGTTTATGCTTGTCCCACTAGAAGTTAACTAGGCAGGGAAAAGAACAGCTGGCCCCTCCCACGGGGCTGTCCTCTCTTCCCACATAAACCCTCCACATAGCATAGCTCATCAGTTTCAATGCCTAGTTTGCATAGGAGTTGACCTGGCTCCCTTAGGGGATTTGCGGTCCGGATTGTGATAGCTTTTTTACTTATTTTTATTCTTATTTATCTTTACTTTTTACTACTACTTCTGTCAAGCAAACAAAGTCTGCTATCAAGAAGCCGGCCGGGGCATAGAGAGTCGCTCGGACTCTGTACTTTCCCCGGCCTGGCCGACCGATGCGAGCCAGTCCCGCGGTATGGGAACCCGCCGTATCGTGCCCGTTTCGTTCGGGCAGCCTGGGGTGACCCCCATCTGTGCCCAAGTCCCGGATTGCGGTCCGGTTCGGGCGGTTTCTTCGGCCGGCAGCATCCCGCCCAGGCAGGGGCGGAGGGTCTTCAAACGGGTGGCTACCCGCTGCGCCCGACAGGAGTGGTGAGTGAGGGTTCCTCCCTCCCTTTTCAGGGGTTGAGCGGGGACCAACGCTGTCCGTGACGATTTAGGGTAGCCACTGGGTAAGGGCGCCATGGGGCCCTTTACGCCCATCCCCCCCCCCGCCGCACCCGATGGTTCGTGCCGCTTTTTTGGGGTCCTCGATCTGCCGCCATTTTCCCGTAGCCGTGGACATACTGGGAAGATGGAGCCTTCCCTCTAGCGCTCAGAGCGGCCATTTACAGTAATGCACGTTCCTCTGTAGGTGATTTCGGCCTCTAGTGTTTACTCGGCGGCCATATTGGAGTCCCTTGCTGCTGTAAAAAACGTTTTGCAGACGTTTTTGCTCTCTTTGGAACGGTGTGTGACTCCTGGCAGGCGCAGCTCTTCTGACGATCCTCTGTGCAGGCAGCAAACAGCAAGTATAGCTGGGCTCTCCTGTGGGTGCTGGTGGCGGCGGGTGCAGTCCTCCTGGGTGTCCCTGGTGCTCTGTGGGGCGGTGGTGTGCGGCTGTGTGGGGGTGTCTTAAATATAGTATTCACCTGCATTTTGCTGAAGGTGTTTTTTGGGGGAAAAACTATGGCAGACTATCCCGCTGGGACCGCTGAGGAGGATTCAGCGGCAGCGCAATCTGCGCAAGGGGCCTTTTTGGACCAGCTGAATATTCCTCTGGAAGGGGCCCCTTCCTTTAGGGACCCGGCGGACAGAGTCAGTGTTAAAAGCTCTCTTCCTGGTAGCAGGCTCAGCTCTACGGCTGGCCCTGGCGTCTGCCATGGTGGCGCAATATCTGGCTGAGCCTATGGCGGAGCTCCAGAATGATCTGGACTGCGGCCGTCTGATGGATGCGTTGCAGAGAGCTTATTTTTTACATCAAAGTATCAAGTACCTCTGTGACGCGGCCGTGGATTTACTGCCTATGTTGTCCAGAATGGCGGTTTTTGCCGTCCTCCTCAGACGTGTTCTCTGGTTATGTTCATGGTCCGGAGACCATGCGTCCAGAAAAAGGCCTCGCAGATCTCCCCTTTCAGGTTGGACGTCTATTCGGCCCACAACTGGATGAGATCATTAAGGATTTCACAGGAGGTAAGAGCACTTTCCTCCCAGAGCCCCGGAGGCGTGAGTTTCGCCATAGACAGGGGCCCCCTGCCTCGGGTCGGAAGAGGTTTTTTCATGCCACGGGCGCAGCGGGCAAAAGGACCCAATCGGGTAAGACCGCTGCAGGGGCCGGAAAACGGCAGTGGCAGCAAAAGACCGAAACGGCGGAGGACAAGCCTTCCTTCGCCTGACCCGGACCTCGGGTGGGGGGGACGTCTTCTGGGGTGGATAGAGTTCCACACTCTACCCCCAGACAGGTTCTTGCCATCGAACTTAGGGCTCCCGCAGGCACGCCGGGAGGCCCTCTTCGGGGCTGTCCAAGCACTCTCGGACCAAGGAGTGATTGTGCCAGTGCCTCCAGCGGAGAGCTTTCGAGGTTTTTACTCAAACCTGTTTGTGGTCCCCAAAGGGGGGGGTGGGTTCCGGCCAGTACTGGACCTGAAGGCCCGGAACCGGTATGTGAAGGCGCGAAAATTCCAGATTGAATCGATCCACTCGGTTGTGGCCGCCCTCCATCAGGGGGAATTTCTAGCGTGTCTGGACATCAGGGATGCGTACCTCCATGTACCTATTTGTCCACGGCATCAGCGTTTCCTTCGCTTTGCAGTGGGGGACCTTCCATTATCCATTTGTGGCACTCCCTTACGGTCTGGCTTCAGCCCCTCGAGTTTTCACAAAACTGGTAGCTCCGGTACTGGCGTTACTGCGACAGAGAGGCATTGCGGTAGTAGCCTACCTTGACGACCTTCTCCTGCGAGTGCAGTCTGCCTCGGCTCTGGAGGAGAATGTGATAATCACCATGACCTCGCTGCAGGACTTCGGCTTCGACATCCATTGGCTGAGAGCACTGATCGGATGCCGATTTTCCAGCATGCTTGTTTGACAGAAGCCAATCATGAGATCGGTTTGTGTCAAACAAGGACCTGTACACATGGGCCGATGCTGGCCGGTATCTACTGTACTGGCTGATTTTGGTTGATATTTGGCCCATGTGTACAGGGCTTTAGAAATTGCAGGAGTGCTAGAATTGCGGCACAATTTTTTTATCTGCACTTGCAGGAAATGTACTTGACCACCAAAAAGAAAACTTATACAACCACCACATCTAACAACTGGTGAGATGCAATATATTACATTTTTGCTTTTGGACTTTTTTGGATACTTTTTCACATTTGGGCAGTTTTCAGGTGCTTTATCGCTGGAAATCGCCTCTGAAAAGCACCTCTACATTCATTCCAGTGTGTCTTTCTCACACTGGGGCGGTGTGCTTGCGGAATGGGCAAAAAAGTCCCGCAAGCAGCATCTTTGGTGTGGATTGGGAGCGTTGTATACAGCGCCCCCAAACCGCCTCTGCCCATTGGAGTGAATGGGCAGCGCTTTCAAAGTGGCGTAAGAGCGCTCATAGCGCCGAAAAACGTGAGTTTTTAACCCCTTTTTAGAGCCTAAAAGCGCCTCTCAAACAGCAGTAAAAGTAGTCTAACAGAGATAAGAATTGTAAAGAATATATAAAGCTGAAGCAGATCTACATGTAAAACGTATCTAGGGAGATTTGTTTCACCTCGGTGTATCCTTTGAGGCTGTTACTTCACTGGGTATAGGAGAGGGTTTACATCCACTTTAAGGTTAAAAAATGTTAGGTGTCAGCAGCCCCCCCCCCCCCTTTTACTTACCTGAGTCCTCATTCGATCCAGCGCTGTGCACATCTGCAGCTCTTCCCTCACCTCACTTCCGAGTCTCGCAGGCTTTGCTGGGGCATCGGGAGCCAGTGGCTCCCAGTGCTGTCAATCAAAGCCAATGACGAGGGGAAGGGGTTGAGTCCCACTGTCAGTGTCAATATACGCAGCAGGGAGTGACTCCATTGGAAATGGCATCCCATGGGGGCACTGCACAGAGGAGAGGGGCCAGAAGCGCCGGTGGGGGACCTGAAGAGGTTTGTGGCCGCTCTGTGCAATTCAATTGCACAGAGCTGGTAAGTATAGACATGTTTGTAAAGGTAAATTTCATTTTTTTTAAACAATCACCTTAGTTATTAAAATAGCACATAACTGAGGTTCAACCTCGTGTGAGCAAGATAATGTGTTTTCATCATTTCATGGTCCCTTGATTTCAGAAGGTTGCATGTGTATTCAGTATCATCAATGTTCACATTTTGTATCACAATTTGTATCTTCCTTGCGGATTTTGTTATAAAATTATAAATTTAGACAAGCACAATTGCCTACAAACGTTCACAAAATTCCTAATAATTTTAATAACAAGGGGTTCTGCACATCTTGATAGAAGCATATTAATGCCCTCTACTACTTGGTGTTTGCCTCTGTATGACTCTCTTTATAACATGTATGTTTCCTATTATACTAAATGCAGCACATTCAGATGGGGAGATTTTTTTTTTTCACGTTTTGTCCGATAGCTCTCAAACACAGGAGATGCAAATAAAACAAATGGGTCCAGCAATAAAATTTCAGAGTTTTTCTACCCCTTCCACACATTAAAATTATGAAAAAAAAATACTTGGCTGGAGTTGGGCTTTGTAAAGGTTCCAAGAACAAAATGTAATAGATTGCTTTTTGCCAGTTTTTAGATGTGGTGTTTGCATCAGTTTTCCTTTTTCAGGTTCATTTTGTCAGAATTCTTATATATTTACCAATTCTGTATACTGCATTGATATCTCAAACAATGTTACCAACTTTTCCAACTGTCTTCTGTAAACTACAAAACACCACCTTCCTATGCGGTGGGGTTGAGCAGAATGGAGGTCCAAATCATGGGACCAGCCTAGGGGCATAACAACATTTCTCTTCCCAGTGAGTGAACATTGTCTCCCTAGTACAGAAATTGTTACTGCCAGGATCATCTGTTGAAAATATAGGGGGGGAAAGAACTAATGCAAGCACATCGTCTGATAGACTGGCTGCAATATGTAGAATGTGTGAATTTGGGTTTAGGTTTACTGTATTGGTTGCCTCAATGTTATTGGATTCTCAGTAACGTTCTTCCTCCTCCTATGCAATGTGTTTTGGGTTTTAGATGGCTGGAATGACACTTCCTACTTTGCCGGCACCTCCTCCACCACCCCCCAACCTAGGAATGCCTTTCCCATTAGGCATGAGTTCAGAAGGAAGTAAACTGACACAAACGGACTCCCTCCCAAAGGTTTGAAATGTCATTTGGTGATTCTTTGAATCAAGACTATTTTTGTTTGTGTTTTCCTAGTAAATCATAATATTTTCTTTTTAGGCAACCCTCATTGATCAGGATTCTCCTGCCGCAAGATCCCTTATTCTTTCTAGAGGTAGTAATAGATACGTATATTGGGAGTTCTCATTTCTGTCCGCAGATCTCTGCAGCTAGCCCTGTATGTTTTTAATTTGCAGGTAACCTTCCTATTGGAACTGCCATTCCGCCTCTGATACCTTCCATTGCTCGACAGCGAGTCCTTAGTCAGACACCTGGAGATGAATCTAGAGAGGCAAGTTTCTTTTTGTTATAATTTTTTTTTCCGATCTTACCAATTGGTAGTGCAAAATCTTGGCGTTTTGGAAAACGTAATATCGGTTAGTGTAGGGCTTTTTTTTTAGTTTAGCAGACTTTGGACTTGAGTCAATGACATCCGTTTGAAATTGGCTGAAGTCTAGGTTCACACTAAGGCTTCTTTCACACGGATGTTCGGTTCAGGTCTGCCTGTTTCTGTTTTTTCAGGTGGACCTGAACGGACACTCCATGCAGCCCTATGGAGCAACGGATTTCAGCGGAGACATGTCTGCTGACACCCGTCGTTCTCTGATCTGCTCCAGACCCGTAAAGTCTGACGGAGGAAAACCCCATTTTTCCATCCATCTGCAGATCGGATGACAACGGACAAGACGGTCCATTGTCATCTGATTTGCCATAGGGGAGTGCGGAGCTCTGACAGATCTCTCTCCGCACAGTGGGCGGAGACTGATCTGTCATCCGTCGGCTCAGCGGGGCAATCCCCGCTGAGCACAAGGGAGCCCGCTAGCGGAGATGGCTCTGTGAAACCGGCCTTATGCGTTGTTTTTTTTTTTTTTTTTTTTTAGTGTGGTTTGCAGAAACACTCCATTTATTATGGTTTCCTATGGGACACATTCACATCTATGCATTTTTCAGCCACTGCGTTTTTGGAAAACGTTAGGACTGTTTTTCCCCACAGCAGATTGCATTTTGCATGTAATAGACTGCAATGGATCCGTACCATAAACGCAAGTGTTGCGTTTTTACAACAAACTGTGAATAGCCAGTTGTTAAGGGTGGCTGCTGCGTCCTTAACTGATGAGTCATCAGCTGTCAGCGGGATTCTCTGCTTAATGTAAAAAAACAGAATTGCTGGGATGGGTGCATCCGACCTACAAATTGTCCTCAAATTGACCTGCTTCAGTGGGGGTTATACTTTTCCCTAGATTTGTATGGGAATTCAAAATCTGTCTGGCATGAGCAAGAGCTCACTGAAATTTTACTTCAAAAGGGTTTTTTAAAACCTGGTATCTGTGTTCTTTTTCGGTTTGGTTCTTTAGTGTTTTGCATGAGTAATTTTATTTGTTATTGTCCTATAGACAGAAGATTCTTCCGTAGGTCCAAAGATTCCTCAAGTCCTTGAAAAAATTCTACAGCTTAAAGAGATCAGGCAAGAGGAGATGAATGTGACGGTTACCACAGGTAGTGTATTTTGCATTCACTGATCATTTTGAAGAATTTGACTATGCTTGGAACCAATATATAAATCTTTCCTAGAAGCAAAGAGGTCTTCTTTCTGATCCATTGAGAGGCATAGGACACAATATACTTTCAAATTATACTGGCACCTACAGTAGGATTGAACAAACAGAAAACTTGTGAGCCAGCCTTAGCCCTGGTTCACATTGATGCTACTTTGAAATCATGCTACTTCAAGTGAAGTTGCACGATTTCAATGTAGCAGCGTGATTTCAGGTGCTACTTGGCTGACATCTGTGCCACTTCATGCACAGATGTCTATGCAAGACGCACCTTATATCGCAAAAAAATAGTGCAGGAACCTTTCTTTCAAATCTGTGCGGTACCGCAAAGTCTTAGTTTACCTATTTGGACCGGTTCCATTGCCAATAATAGGGTGCGACTGTCATGCGACTTGGAACTGTCACATGGCACCGGTGTGAATGGCGGCTAAGGCCTCTCTTTGTGTGTGTGTGTTTTAACATGAAGAAGATTCAAGAAAGTGGATGCCTTCTCTACTTTGCATAGTCGTTGGGTATGACCCTGTCTCAGAAGACTTAGGCTAGGTTCACACATGTCTGGTGCAAATGTCTTCTTTCACTGCGAATTTCCAAAGCAGCTGTTCAGCTGCAATTTTAGATGCGGTGTACATGCAAAATTTTTGAACCGGCGTCTTTAACATAAGCTGGTTCTTAACCGCTTCAGCTCCGGAAGGATTTCCCATGTTAGGACCAGAGCACTTTTTGGGATTCGCACTGCGTCGCTTTAACTGACAATTGCGCAGTCGTTCGGCGTTGTACCCAAATGAAATTGGCGACCCTTTTTTCCTACAAATAGAGCTTTCTTTTGATGGTATTTGATCACCTCTGTGTCACTTCTGATCACCGCTATAAACAAAAAAAGAGCAACAATTTTGGGGGAAAATTTTATTTTTTATTTTTTGCAAACATTCATCAGTTTTGGCCGATATATATTCTTCTACATATTTGTGGTAAAAAAAAATTGCAATCTACGTTTATTGATTGGTTTGCGCAAAAGTTGCCGAGTTTACAAACCATGAGAATTAATTTATGGCGTTTTTTTTGGAGATCTCTATCATCCCGCCTGACAGAGCGGGGAACCGTTGTTTACAGCGGCAGTTCCCGGCTTTTCTTCTCTAACAGACGATCTCGGATTGCCGGCGACCATCAAGTCTGTCCGACCCACTGCCCCGCTCAGTGATCGTGCGGTGGGCACGAGAGCGCGCGGTGTGCTCGCCCTCTAGCCGTTTATAGGCGGTGATCCGCGATATCGAGCCACTCTGCAGTAGTGTATGTACTGAATGTATAAAAAAACCCATTGCTGGCAATAAATTTGTGAAAAAACTGGCGTGGGGCCAAAATTAAAAAAACAAAACAAAAACACGTTGTTGCTGCACTTGTTACAAGCCTCTAAACCTGTGCCTCAATGATGTCCTGTGCAAACACACAAGACACTCTGGCAATGTATTTGGGACATGGAGATATAAAGGGAACAGCTCAATTTCAGATGTCACCTCTTTGAACTTGTTCTTGACACTCTCATTAGCAATGCTACCACTACTCGACCTAACCAAACAGTACAAAAGTATTCTCCTGCACTCAAGGGTGGTGTAATGGAAATGAATATATCACAGGTTCTTGGTGTTGAAAAGGAAAGCACGTGTTTTGCTGCCCTCTAAGGGTCGGGGGAGAAACCCAGTGGAAATGCTGTAAAACAAAGAAAAGAAGGTGCACCATCCTTGCGCATTACCCAAGTGTTGTCTTCAATAATGTATAAAAATAGATTATTATTATACAGGATTTATATAGCGCCAACAGTTGTGAACGCTTTACAAGATAAAGAGACCCAATACAGCAACAGTACAATTCAAAACAAGAGGGTTGAATGTTGCCCTGCTCTTGTGAGCTTACAATCTAAAGGGGGGGGGGGCAATATACGCACAAACCTATTCATAGTAGAGGCAAAGCACCCAGGTCACAGAGACAGTTGCCAGCAGGTAGAAGGACCTTCCAGAAGGCTGACATATTTGGAGGGGAGATACCCTCTTAGAGCCAATCTGAGATGTTGCATTAAACCAGATTAATATAGCAAATGGTTCAAATCGCATGATACTATGATGCTCCCTTCCATCTGTGGGTGGGGATCGTGACATCACCAACTGATATTAACAGCAACTTATGTAAACAGACAGAGTGCTTTAGAAGTAAATTAAGATAATACACCGTATGTCAGTTAAAACAATGGGTCTATATCTTGTATACATAAGGACATAACAAAAAAGGAAAAGATATAAAAAAAAAACACCTGGTATGAACAATATCCTACAATATGTACACACAAAATCCACCTCAGCTCTGGTCACATGACAGTGACTGGGTAGTTAGGGGATTTTAAAGATTAATATAAAATAAATCAAATGAACATGTAGTGTGTGTGTGTATGTATGTGTGTGTGTGTGTGTGTGTGTGTATGTGTGTTATATATATATATATATATATATATATATATATATATATATATATATACACACATATATACATATACACACACACACACACACACACACACACACACACACACACACACACACACACACACACACACACACACCCATACCCATATAAATGTAGAGCCTTTTAATGTAGGCGATTGAGTAGTGTATATTTCCTCTAGTGCTTGCTGCATAGCAAGGTCACCTACTCAGCCTGGAGGGAATCCATGTTATGTGGTGTGGGTCATCTTCTGTATGCAAGGGAGGGAGAGATGTAGTGAATAGGTATCCTCTCCAGACTGATGTTGTGCTTGGAATGCACGCCACCCGGGCCGGAAGCATATCGTTGATACATTCCAGCCCAGCATCCTGTAGACCGGGAGTGTTGCTTCCGATTTCGAGGTGGAGAGGAAGCGGAGCTTCAAAGTGTCTTGTTTGGCTATGGCAAGTGCCCAGAAGTAATGCATTAGTGCACGAGTTACCCGGCCAGCAGTGGCGACTGGTGAAGTTTTAAGATGGTGGGGTGCCAGACCCCGTCCGCCCTTTTTGGTCCTTCCCACTTATAAGCCACACCCCTTATAGACTCCACCTACTCAATGTACAGTATAACTCAGCTGTCAGTCCTAATTCTCAATAAAATGTTGCTGGCTCATTCATCCATTAAATCCCAAAGGTAAAGAACTACATTGTGCTGGGTTCCTGTGCAGACCTCACAGCTAGACTGGTATTATCTGGGTTTTCATTTATGTGGTATGCCATCAAGCTCCATCCTAATTACTTATTTTATAATAGGAATGCTGGAAATCCTCCACTAGCCCCTGACACATGGTGAGCCATAGAAATGTCCCTGGTTTTTGGAACTGACCAGCTTCACTAACCTTAATCTTCATTATCTGTCCAAAAAAGTTCAAAATGTAATTCTATAATCAGGCGCTTTAAGATGGCATTCATTGGAAAGCAGTTATTGTAGAGAAATTGTCATGATTAGACATTCCTCTTGTTCTGTTGTTTGATGCTGAGGTGCACAGAGGCTGAGCAATGCTCCATGAAAACAGGCAGCTTCAACCAACACAGCAACAACTCCACTCCTGGTGACTTCTTGGTCCCTGCATTGCAAGTCATGAATCATTGCTTACAATGCACTGAATGCAGGGATGAAGAAGTCACCGGGAGTGGAGTTGTTGCTGTGTTGGTTGAAGCTGCCTGTTAAACAGTAAAGCATGAAGAGCTGAGGGTGTGCAGTGCTGCTGAGCTCTGGTTCCCCCAATGTCAGCAGATTAATTGCAGATCAATTACTGCCTGTGTATCCCTGAGAACTCACTGTGACTTACATGCTGGCTCAGAGTTCTTATCCTACTGCTGAGCTTTGGAAGGGACCTGTTCCGCTTTATCTGTTATCTATGGATCTAGACTAATCACTGCTTGTGTATTGCTGGGAGCTCCCTGTCATGTATGGTCAGAGATCTTACCTTGCAGACACTGCTGTGCTTGGATCTGATAGTCACTCTGAGCTTCTGCTTCCCAACAGCTGTAGTCACCAATGGTGATCCATCCAGGCAGGAGATTTGCTGCTCCCTCTCCTCCATTGAACGATCACTCATGTCGTTGTCCTCTGCTCTGTACAGGATGGTGGGCTGGGGAAGGGTCCCTGTGGAGAGTGGAAACACTGCTGGAGAGGTAGAGACAAAGTGTCGTAGTGCGACTTGTGGAGGGGGGGACATGGCTGGCAGCAGGCCAGAATGTGTAACTGCAGGCAGAGAAGATCTTGCCCCCCCCCCCAGGCAGAGACCAAATAGACTAGGCAGTTTAAGGTCTGTAGTTTCAGACACCCTAGAAAGATGCTATTCTCAGAATAGAATGTTGGAAAGCAGCCAATGAGGGTGGAGAATTCATTTTACTGTGTTCTAGATAGAGCTTTTCAGTGAGATTTGGGACGGCTGCCCTGTTACTAGGTAGATTACACTTCTATTTTTTATCTAATCTATCTATCCTAGCAATTATCAACAGAATCACAGCTAGAAAGAAATTCCAAAGATTTTTTTTTCTTTGGAGTTTCTCTCTAGCTGTGCTGCTGTTGGTTAATAATTAATTTTTATTTTAATTTATTATTTTTTTGGTGGGGCGTTGCCCCAGGAGCCCTTATGGGCAAGCCTCCACTGCCGGCCAGGGAGCATGCGCACTGGAATCCTATATGCTATAATACACACCTATATAAATATAGAGCCTTTTAATGTGGGCGACTGATTAGTGTGCATTTCCTCTAGTGCTTGGTGCATAGCAAGGTCACTTGCTCGGCCTGGTGTGAATCCATGTTATATAATGTGGGTCATCCTCTGTATGCAAGGTAGGGATATATGTAGTGAATAGGTAGCTTCTCCAGACTTGTCTTGTACCAGGAACGCATGCCAACTGGGCCAGCTGCATCATGTGGTTGATGCATTCCAACCACAGCATCCTGTAGACCAGGAGTGTCATTTCCGGTTTCAAGGTGGAGAGGAGGCGGGACTTGGAAGTGTATTGTCTGGCTGTGGCAAGTGCCCAGCAATAATTGATGCACCCAGCCAGGGAGCACGCACACTGAAATCCTATATGCCGAGGCCACAATGGGGTGCGCGCACATGATTTCCGGGTCTTGGAGCGATATCCAATCAGATCACATGTACGCATGCCGCACCATGGGAGCCCCGGAAACAGAAAGCAGCATACGGGTCACCTCGTGGGCATACAATCTGGTGGAATTGCCGAATACTGGCGGTCCCCGCGTTACAAACAAGATAGGGTCTGTAGGTTTGTTAAGTTGAATTTGTAAGTCGGGACAGGTAAATTTTTTTAAGTGGCGCTTCAGCCAAAAAAAATATTTTTAAGCTTTTTGAATAGCATAGGGAAGGGTGAACACCCCTGTAATGTTTGTTTTGCTGTCTATGTTCAAAAGATTTCACCTCACTTCCTGTCTCAATGATAATTGGATTTTGAAAATTTTGGGTTGTTGTGGAAACAAACCTCCATCAGTGGAGACGCCTTTTTCTCCTAACAACTCTTACAGGAGTGAATTTCCCTTCCTATGGGTAGATTTCCTCTTTACTTCCTGTTGTCTACCTCCATTTTTAAGTAGGAGTCGTTTGTAAGTCGGATGTTTGACAATTTTAGTGTACAGGCGGTCCCCTAGTTACAAACATGGATACTATATAATGATGAGAAAATATCAGCCTTGCGTGGTATCCTGTGCTGTAAAGTCTTACGTGTGGGAGAGGATCTAAGACCACCAAATATGGCAGTCTAGTCTGCAGTATTAAGTATGTCTGTCTGTACATATGCATGTATTGCAGGGTCATGGCATGCATATGTACGTATGTGTCAAAAAAAATTCTAGTTTAAAGTTTTCATACAGTCAGATTTTTTTTTTTTTAGCCTAATGCATTCTGTGCATTAAAGCGTTTAACCTAAAAAAAAAAAAAAATATATATATATATATATATATATATATATATTAAACCTGTTCCCTTGAAGCATGTTATACCGTGCTTGTGCTGTGTAATTTGGCCCTCTGTAACACCTAAAAAAACATGGCTGATCCTGCCTGGCTATACCCTACCACCTGTAAACTGACCACGGTATATCATGGCTGCTGAGCCCTGACACTGTGGTCAGTTTACGTTCCTCCATCATCCGCTGTCTCCTGTCTCTCCTCTGTCCTCTCCCCCCTCTCTCCCTGCCTGTCTGCTCCTGTGTCAGTGCCTGCCCCCTCCCATCTTGCGGCTGAACTTTCAATTAAACTTTATCCCATCCGGAATGTTTAATAATCCTATGTGCCCCTGTGCCTGTGCGTTATAAAAATAATCCGTTCTTTACCAGTGCGGCTCACATGGCCTGCCACCTCTCGCCTCCTCCCCTCCCGACTGACAGCAGGGAATCCTCGGCCCCGCCTCCTGCAGATGTCAGATGGGGAGAGGAGAGAGCTGGTTGGTCACGTAAGCGGCGATCGGTGCTCTGAAAACCTGGTAAAGAACGGCTTATTTTTATAAAGCACAGGGGTACATAAGATTATTAAACAGTCAGGATGGGATAAAGTGCATTAAGTAGCTTAACCGCTTTAAGATAAAAAAAAAAAAAAACACCTGTGCGCAACAGCCTGCTAATACCTGAGCCCCATCTCGATCCAGCACTGTTGCACAAGAGTTTTGGCTGTCCAGGACTCTCACTCTTAATTGGCTGAGACAGCAGCCATTGACTCTCGCTGCGACAGCAGCCATTGACTCTCGCTGCTGTCCAATCAAAGTCAGTGAGCCAGGCAACACTAACAATGCCCAGCCTCCTATACTGCCTCCTATAAAACACGCACAATGATTCCCAGCATTGGATAAGTGTGCTGTCCATCACAAGAGGCAGCCTAGGAGGCGGGACATTGTTACAGAGCTGCCCAGCAATTGAATCCAGCTCTGTGGCACAGAGTGAGATTGCGCTGGCAGGCACTGGTGAGGCTGCATAATGCTGACACTCGCAGGTGGAGGAGGGAAAGGAAGAGGAGGGAGGGGAGGCCAGGATAACACATGTGTGGCACCCGGCGACCCCGCCCCTTTTTCAGCTAAATGTTTCGGCCGCCGAAATGTTGGTGCATCCCTAGTGGATATAGCTATTTGTTGATTATTAGCTGATCAATTGATAAGAATTGTTATACTAGTCATTTTAGTTATGATCATAGTTATAGATGCTGTTGTGGTTATATAGGATTTTATACCACCGTAGTATAGCAGCTATATTGTAAATGGGAAAAATCAGTTGCATTAGTACAAAACTGTCAACCTATTTAGTCAGATGTCAAATGTGGTAAGCAAGGCAAGAAAAGAAGAAGAAAGAAAAACACAGAGTGAGAGGAAAAAGATAATGGTGCTGTCCTAATTTTTTGGACCATACTTAAACTAAACTGTGAATTTCCAGATCCTCATTGAGTACTTTTGGGGTCAGACATCCCAGAGTGAAAATTCAATAACTTTCTGTCCTGCACAACTATTGATACCGTCTGCCACTGTCCAAGTCATTTGTTATTGCTTCAATTCCAGAAACTTTAATTACCAAGTATTCACCTCCATTTATCTCCTTGAAATGGCATGGGACTGAATAATTGTCTCTACCATTAAGGATGTTGCCTTTATGCTCACTGATCCGGACTCTCAATGGTCGACCTACGTATAGAGGGGTCTGCTATACGTAGGCCGCACGTCTTTATCATTGAGAGTCTAACCCCGAAATGACTCAATGAGGATCTGGAAATTCACAATTTAGCTTGGCTCAATTCAAATATGGTCCAACAAATTAGGACAGCACCATTATCCTTTTCCTCTCACCCTGTGTTTTTTTTTTTTTTCTTTCTTTATTCTTTTCTTGCCTAGCTTACCGCATTTGACATCTGATTTAATATGTTGACCGAATTGTACTAACATGACTGTCCCATTTACAATTAAGCTGCTATACAGTGGTATAAGATAATATATAACCACAACAGCATCTATAACTATGATCATATCTAAAATTACTAGTATAACAAATCTTATCAATTGATCAGCTAATAATCATCAACAACAAATAGCTATATCCACTAGGGATGCACCAACATTTTGTCGGCTGAAACAATTCTGCAGAAAATGGGGTTTTCAGCAGGTGGGCCAAAAAAAAAAGTGCTGATAATTTATTCGAAAAAGGGGCGGGATCACCGGGTGCCACACATGTGTTATCCTGGCCCCCCCTCATCTGCCTTTCCCTCCTCCGCCTGCGATTGTCAGCGTTATGCAGCCTCACCAGTGCCTGCCAGCGCGGTCTCACTCTGTGTCACAGAGCTGGATCGAATCGCTGGGCAGCTCTGTAACAATGTCCCGTCTCCTAGGCTGCCTCTTGTGATGGACAGCACACTTATCATTGACATTAACATTGTTTTTATTCGTATTAACCACTTCAGCCCCGGAAGGATTTACCCACTTCCTGACCAGGCCATTTTTTGCGATACGGCACTGCGTCGCTTTAACTGACAAATGTGTGGTTGTGCGACGTTGTACCCAAACAGAATTTACGTCCTTTTTTCCCCCACAAATAGAGCTTTCTTTTAGTGGTATTTGATCACCTCTGCATTATTTTTTTTTTTTTTTTTTTTAGTTTTTGCGCTATAAACAAAAAAGACTGCCAATTTTGAAAAAAAAACTTTTTGCTATAATACATCTAAATAAAAAATACATAAAAAACAAATTTATTCATTAGTTTAGGCCGATATCTATTCTTCTACATATTTTGATAAAAAAAACCCGCAATAGGCGTATATTGACTGGTTTGCGCAAAAGTTATCACGTTTACAAAATAGGGGATAGATTTATGGACTTTTGTTTTGTTTTTATTGGTAATGACGGCGATCTGCAATTTTTAGCGGGACTGCGACATTGCAGCTGACAAATCTGACCCCAAATTACACTTTTGGCGACCACCGACATTATTACATTGATCAGTGCTATAAAAATGCAGTGATCAATGTAAAAATGACACTACTGGGAAGAGGTTAACACTACGGAGCGATCAAGGGGTTAAGTGTGTTCTAACTGTAGGGCGGTGGGCTCACTGGGACATGACAGAGATCGCTGCTCCCAATCGCTGGGAACAGAAGATCTGTCATGTCATCTGGCAGAATGGGTATCCGCCTTGTTTACAAAGGCAGATCCCCCAAGCACAACATCAGTCTGGATAGGATACATATTCACTACATCTCTCCCTCCCTTGCATACAGAGGATGACCCACATTATATAACATGGATTCACTCCAGGCTAGTAAGTGACATTGCTATGCACCAAGCACTAGAGGAAATGCACACTACTCAATTGCCACGTTAAAAGGCTCTATATTTATATGGGTGTGTGTATATATACACTACTTGTTCATTTGATTTATTTTATAGCCTCTAACTACCCAGTCACTGTTCTAATGTGACCAGAGCTTAGGTGGATTTTATGTGTACAAGTAGCAAACCTCTCACTCGCGTTATACACCCTAGACAGTCCTGACAAGCGATACCTTTTAACCACTCCCCCTCAAGCAACAAAAGGTATAAAAATTTGGAAATGGCTGAGGAATTTTGGCCACATTATCCCTCTCTTTATAATTTGTCTCCTCCGATGGAATTTTTCCTCTTCAGCCACTCCAGAAACGGCCCTACCCACGATTCCAGCACCTGATATCTCGGAACTAGATACCACTTTAAAGAATGTAGCGTTCTTACAGGTCATTAAAGGTCTTAAAAATGGCAAGAGCCCTGGACCAGATCAGTTCTCTCCCCTTGCTCACTGTGATCATTCATTGGGAACAGGTGGGTTTTGTCCCTGGACGTAAAGCCAGGGAAACCACCACCAAAACACTTCACCTCATCGCATTTGCCCAATGTCACATTTCGGCCTGTCTCCTCATGTGACGTGGAGAAGGCTTTTGACAGGGTTAATTGTTCTTTTTTCCATTAAGCACTTATTCAATTTAGGCCCTAGGATGCTTTCCTGCATCATTTTATACTCGACTCCCTCAGCTACGGTAATGGTAACGGGGCTTGTTCTGAAAGATTTTCCTTTGCGTCAGGGCTGCCCCTTATCTCCCCTATTATTCTGGGCAAGAACGTCTTGCCCAGACTATTAGATCCAGTACCTTTATAAATGACATAAACATTCCCTCGGCTCACTGTAAATTATCTCTCTATGCGGATGAACTCCTCTTGTATGTTACTCAACTGCATATTCGTATCCCCTCTATTTTAGCTGAAATACATAGATTTGGCTTACTTGGTAATTTTAAGCTTAACCTTACCAAAACAGAGGCCTTAAACCGGTCCCTGCCACATAACATTCTTTCCACCCCTTGAATAAAATTTTCAGTTTCGCTGGCAACCCAGAGCAATCTAGGTACCGCTATGCCGGCGCATATGCGAAACTTATATGTCCTTAACTATTGTGCACTCCTCACACTCTCACTCGCATGACCAGAGGGGGAGGGGAAGTTGAAGTGTGGACTTTCTCTGAAGAAACCCAAGATGGTGGGTTATCATTGAGAAAAGTGAGGGACTCACAGGAAAGAGGAGGAGCCAAGATTGGCAGCGAGGGATTGCACAAGATGAGCTTTTGGGCCACTATGTGCAAAAGCATTGCACAAAGCAGTTAACTTCTTTCGAGCACCAGTGTTCAGTACGATCAACGCTCACCATCACCAGTGAACGCAACGACCGCCATACCAGTTATCTTTCACTGGATCCTTTGCATTCATCCGAATTCATGTGGCGAGAAATATTGATTGGTCGCGGTCTGGAGAGACCTGGTTCCACTTAACAGGAATTATCTAGACGTGACTGAATTTTACTAATTTCTTGTGAGCCACTTTCCAAAAGGGTGTGGATCAGCATTGTTTCACGTTGGTGGTGTATCGTTACTTTTGGATTATTTACCAGTTTATTCCACGGTTTTATCACACACACACACACACACACACCACAGTGTGTGAACATTTATTATGGACACGAAGTATTTCTCACTGAATATTTTTCATTGATTAATTTTTTATTAAATAGATTTTAGAGTTATTATAAATATTAATTTGCGCTATTGTGAAGTGTGTAGATTGACACTGCATGGAATTTCACTATTTGTATATTCCTATTTCAGGCTTTACCAATTGTGCTTCCTTCCTCCTTTTTTCATACTCTTAGCTCTTTTGCTATCCAGTTCATTTGGCGTATCTGCCACCCAAGATAAAGGCCCCTTTCACACGGGCTTGTCTGAATACGGACTCCGTTCTTCTCAGCAGGGATCGTTCCGTTGCTCCCCGCTGAGCAGGCTGATGACAGATCAGTCTACGCTCACTGAGCAGAGATGGAACTGTCAGAGCCCTGCTCTCCTCTATGGGGATCGGATGAAAATGGACCGCCTGTCCGTTTTTCATCTGATCCGATTCTACAGAAGGATGGAAAAATAAGGTTTCCATCCGTCTGGATTTCACGGACAGGATCGGAGAACGGTGGATGTCAGCGGATATGTCTCCGCTGACATCCGCCGCTCCATGGTGCTGCTGAAAAACAGACAGGCGGAGCTGAATGGAAAGCCTGTGTGAAAGGGGCCTAAAGCATAAACGTCTCTGTTATCCTAAATCGGAGGGAGGAACAGGTCTCCCAGATTTCAAAATATATACCGTCGCGATCGTATCTCGCCTGCTGGAGTGTTTTTTCTTCGCCCTTTAATCAAAGCCTCTATCTTGGTGGAGCATGATAGGTCTCCTACAGACCTTCGTGCTCTGCTCTGGGGCTACGATAACTTGTTTAAATCCCTTGCTACACTTACTTCTCTGACGGTAGCCACGGAGAGGATGCTATTCCCTCTCCTCCGACCCGGGCCCATTGACTTCGTTATTCAACAATCCAGCTCTTCCGGAGGGCAGACAGGTGTTGGTTTTTGGTTCATATGGCAGATCTTCCTGGCCTACAGCACGCTCCTATGTAAATGCATGTCACGGGTCCTTCGTAGCACACCCTTATGCTGCATCCTCATGAATAAACTGGCTGACGAAATGTTAATTATCAACCTATTGCAAATTATTCGCCTCAGGTCAAATACATAGACCTTTGGTGGAATTCAAATGCTTGTGTCTTCTTTCAGAGGTTCCCTGTCACACCCTATCAAACCCTTATTGGCCCATACCCACACTACACTTCCCATGTTCACTAAATTATGTTCCCGCTGGAGATTGGCACACTGCATTTCTCTTTACTCCCAAATCCTCAATATCTGATTTATGCTTGAGAGAAAAACTATAAGTTACTATCAAGATGGTACCGTGATCTGGTTACTATCAACCAGATCTTTCAAGCCTCTATGAACATATGCTGGCGTCACACAGAGAGGAACATGCCTACACATTTGGTGAGAATGTGATCATGTACGCTGTTTCTGGTCGTGGATCTTTCAGATATACAGTTGTGCTAATAAGTTGACATACCCTGGCAGAATTTGATTTCTTGGCCATTTTTCAGAGAATATGGATAACACAAACTTTTCTTTAACTCATGGTTAGTGTTTGGCTGAAGCCATTTATTATCAATCAACCGTGTTTCCTCTTTTTAAATCATAATGACTACAGAAACTACCCAAATGACCCTGATCAAAAGTTTACATACCCCAGTTCTTAACCACTTCAGCCCCGGAAGGATTTCCAGCTTTAGGACCGGAGCCCTTTTTGCAATTTGGCACTTCGCCGCTTCAAATGTTAATTGCGCGGTCATGCAATGCAGTAGCCAAACGAAATTTGCGTCCTTTTTTTCCCACAAATAGAGCTTTCTTTTGGTGGTATTTGTTCACCACTGCGCTTTTTAATTTTTGCGATCTAAACAAAAATATAACGGAAATTTTGAAGAAAAATATTTTCAACTTTGTTATTACAAAAATATAGTAAACTAAATTTTAGTCATAAATTTTTGCCAAAATGCATTCAGCCACATGTCTCGGGTAAAAAAAAAAGCAAAATCGCGTATATTTATTGCTTTGCGCAAAAGTTATAGCGTCTACAAAATGGGCTCTGTACACCGACTTACGTAAAACCGTTTTTAAATACTGATTTTAAATCAAATGATATAAAAACATTATTGTTTCAACTTTTATAAAAAGAAGTTTTAAAGGCAATATAAAAACAAATCTAGCGTTTTTAATTTTTCGCGTCACCACTTGTTTATGGTGGTTTTCTTTCGAGATAAACACCCTTTTTTTCCTGCGTTTAAAGCAAACCGATGACGTAACGTACTGGCGCGTTAATTGTAAACTTCGCCGCTTCACGGTTTAACGTTTTTCCCGAGGCCAGGATTTCGACCTTTAGGAAGGCCCCGAC
>BLSH010453459.1:251690-262691 GCA_018402905.1 Glandirana rugosa
GGGGGGGGGGGGGGGGGGGGGGCGGTTACTGGGGTTCGTAAACAGATGGACTGCCCGCATCACCGATCGGTGGGTGCTGGAGGTGGCGTCCTCCGGGTTCAGGATAGAGTTCCTCTCTCTACCCCCAGAAAGGTTCTTCCCTTCAAACTTAAGACTCCCTCAGGGGCGTCGGGAGGCGCTTCTAGGCGCCGTTCGGGTGCTTGCCGAACAGGGGGTGATTGTACCGGTACCCGCGATGGAAAGGTTTCACGGGTTTTACTCAAGCCTCTTTGTGGTGCCCAAAAAGGGCGGTGTCAGGCCAGTTCTGGACCTGAAGGCGCTAAACTGCTTTGTAAAGACAAAAAGATTCAGGATGGTGTCCATCCGCTCGGTCGTGGCCGCCCTGCACCAAGGGGAATACATGGCATCCCTGGATATCAAGGACGCGTATCTCCACGTTCCAGTTTGTCACAGACACCAGCGTTTTCTACGCTTCGCATTGGGGCGCCGTTCGAGTGCTTGCCGAACTATCGGGCTGGGGAGGGGTCCTGGGTCAGTTCTCTGCCCAGGGTCGTTGGTCAGCTCAGGAAGCTTGCCTTCCGATAAATGTACTGGAATTGAGAGCGATCAGACTTTGTCTGTCCCGTTGGTCGGCAAGGCTGCGAGGCGTCCCTGTCCGGGTTCAGTCGGACAATGCCACGGCTGTGGCATATGTAAATCAGGGCGGAACAAGAAGCTCGGCAGCAGCCGCGGAGGCGGCTCTGATCCTACGATGGGCAGAACTTCACGTGCCAGCACTCTCCGCAATCTACATTCCAGGCGTGGAAAACTGGCAGGCGGACTTTCTCAGTCGCCGGAATCTGGATCAGGGGGAATGATCCCTACATCCAGAAGTGTTCTGCCAGATTTGCCTCAAGTGGGGCACGCCAGAGGTGGACCTCATGGCCTCCAGATTCAATCACAAGGTACAGACCTTTTGTGTGCACATCAAGAGATCCGTTGGCGGTCGCCACGGACGCACTGGTGGCACCCTGGGGTTGATATCGGCTACTGTATGTCTTTCCTCCCCTGAAGCTTCTGCCGCGGGTTCTGCACAGGATAGAAGCAGAGGGAATCCCGACAATCCTGGTAGCTCCGGATTGGCCTCGGCGTCCCTGGTACGCCGATGTGGTACGGATGGTGGCAGATGTCCCGTGGCGTCTTCCACTTCTACTGTCTCAGGGACCCATCTTGCACCCTGCTTTACCCTCGCTGGCTTTGACGGCTTGGCTATTGAGTCCCAGGTGTTGAGGGATAGGGGTGTCTCTGACTCCATGATCCCTACTATGATTGAAGTGTACTTCACGTAAGATTTATCATAGGGCCTGGAAGGCCTATATTGGTGTGAGGCGGGTGGTTGGAACCCCCGCTCTTATGCGGTGTCCAGGGTGCTGACTTTTTTGCAGCAGGGGACTGGATAAGAACCTGGCGTTAAGTACGCTTAAAGGTCAGATCTCGGCTCTGACAGTTCTTTTTCAACGACCCTTGGTGTCACATTCGTTGATCCGTACATTTGTACAGGGTGTAGGTCATGTGGCTCTGCGAATACGGTCGCCTTTGGCGCCGTGGGATTTGAATCTGGTGCTCTCTGTGCTTCAGAAGCCACCATATGAGAAGATTAGGGATATTCCCTTGCAATTGTCGCAGAAAGTGGCTTTTTTGGTGGCTGTTACATCCGCTAGGCGGGTATCTGGGTTGGCAGCGTTATCCTGAAAGTCTCCTTTCTTGGTCCTTCATAAGGACAAGGCGGTTTTGCGACCTTCCCCTTCTTTCCTTCCGAAGGTGGTTTCTTCTTTTCATTTGAATGAGGATATTGTTCTTCCCTCATTGTGCCCTCACCCGTCGCATCCCAAGGAATTTGAACTGCATTCTTTGGATGTGGTGAGGGCTTTGCGGATGTATTTGTTTTCTACAGCTTCCTTTCGGAAGTCTGATTCTTTATTTGTGCTGACGGAAGGTCCACGCAAAGGCATGGCGGCCTTGTCGGCTACCATTTCTCATTGGATTAGGAAGACCGTGACTCATGCATATGAGGTTCGGGGCAAGGTTCTCCCTTTTCCAGTCACGGCTCATTCCACCAGGGCAGTTAGTACTTCCTGGGCTTTTAGACACCAGGCCTCGATGTCTCAGGTGTGCAAAGCGGCTACTTGGGCCTTGGGCATTGCAAGCGGCAATGTAGGTGCGACTTGCACCGCCTGAGAGGGCTTTTTTTGTTGGGTACAGTTGTTATAGTTGCCCACCCCTCTTGATTGACACAGCTTTGGGACATCCCCACTTGTCTAATGAAGGGCTGCGTCTGTCAGTGAACGTAAGAGTAAAAGGGATTTTATTATAACTTACCGTAAAATCCTTTTCTCTGAGTTCACTGACAGACGCAGCACCCACCCCTCTGTTAAGTTTGTAAGGCTTGTTACTAACTGATATGCTATTGTCTAGCAGGGGGTTATATGCTAAGGTGAGGACAGCCCCCTGGGAGGGGCCAACCTATGCTTTTGTTTTATTTTGCCTAGTCTACTCCTAGTGATATGAGCATAACCCCCACTTGTCTAATGAAGGGCTGCGTCTGTTAGTGAACTCAGAGAAAAGGATTTTACGGTAAGTTATAATAAAATCCCTTTTTTCCCGGGGGATGAGGGAGCTAAAACCTCATTCTCTGCGGACATCCCATTTCAGTGGGTGGAAAGCTTTACTTACCTGGGAATTGTGGTATCTAGGCATACCCAAGCATTCATGAGAGACAATCTGGAACCCTGTTTTGGCTGAAATCAAGACCAAGCTGAAGGCATGGAATGATCTTCCCCTCTCTCTCTTAGGCCGTATCAATTTGATAAAGATGAAGGTGCTCCCCAAACTTACCTACATATTTAGGAATTCCCCACAATGGCTCCTCCAAACCATTTTTAGCTCCCTTAAAAAATATTCTTATCATTTATCTGGCATGCCAGGCCCCCCAGATATAAATACTCTACCCTCCTAAGACCAATAGACAGGGGTGGCTTGGCTATGCCAGAGTGTTATAAGTATTTTCTAACCTGCCAGCTGGTCACCGCTAATTGGCTGCAGCCAGAATTTACCAACCCAGCAACTGTGCTGGAGGCAGCAACACTTAATTCCCTAGAGGCACTAAAAGTACTACTTTACAGGGGGAAAAAACTCTGCATCTACTTACTCCATCTATGTCCACCACTATTCGGGCCTGGGGGGGTGGGGGAAGTCATTGCAACCATGTCGGCCTACGGAAATATCCCCTCATACCCCCCTATGGCTTAATCCTAGCCTTTCCCACTTCTTCACTATTCCTGATCCACGGGCATGGGCCAAATTCAAAATTACTGCTTTTGAACAAATCATATCTAGCCACCAATTGACCCCCTTCTGCGATCTCCAGGAAAAATACAACATACCTGAACATTACCGGTTCAGATATTGGCAATTGAGGAATGCATTCAGATGCCAAATTGCCGGGGGAAGAGTTCTGTCTCATACTCGGAACTAGAGGCCACCCTCAGAGTACCACACCTGGAGAAACCCACCTCTCAGATGTATAGCTATTTTAATCATGGCATCTAGCCCTGAGTTATCATCATTGCGTCAAAAATGGCAAAGTGATATACCAGACCTAGATGATGACTGGTCAGAAATGTGGGACTTCCCTTTCTCAGCCCTGATATCAGCCAGAGATAGGATGGTGCAATATAAGATACTCCATAGCGCATACTACACCCCATCTAGGTTACACAAAATCTCCCCAGCTCTCCCTTCTGAGTGTTGGAGATGCAGAAACCCGTCGGCAGACTTTTACCACACTTTCTGGCCTTGCCCACAGATAGAAAAATAATGGCTGGAGGTGTTGAAGGTACACCACCAAAATTGTTGTGCCAAGGGAATTGAGATTCTACCTTTTGGGATTGGTGGAACAGCTGGTGGTAGTCACGGCCAAGAGCACACTTATCAATATACTGCTGTTCTATGCCCGCAAAGCAATCACAATGACCTGGAAATAGTCATCACCCCACCATGATAGGGTTTTGGAAAAAGTTTGTAGACAATAATTTCTCTTTACAAGGCGACCTACATAAGCAGAGGATGCCCTCTGAAATTTAAGAAAATATGGACCCGCTGGATTGAAGATTCCTCTACTGCTGCATAAGGCACAAGAACCGTGAAGTATGTACTTAGAAACTGATCTGGGTCCTTTAATCTACTCGGCATGGAGCCCGCAGCCAAAATAACCTATGCACACATGGTTGAATGCATAGCTTACCTTTAGACACCCCACCCTCTTATGAGGGATCTTGTAGAAGGTTAGTAGCTTAATTTTTAATTGTATTTCTTTTTTGTTGGACCAGCTGGTCCGCCCCTGCGAAGGGCTATAGATGCAATATGTTTTCTCATTGTTTTTGTTATTTGAAAATCAATAAAAAGATTTAAAAAAAAAAATGGCCTGGCCGTGAAGGGGGTAAATCTTCTGGAGGTTAAGTGGTTAAAGATAGAAGGGTTTAGTTCCACTTTAAATTGTTATAATGAAGCCTATATGGTAGAAAACATTTTACTTGCATATATTTCCTAGCATTTACAAAACCATATCCTCAAGTAAAATGTTTTCAATGGTTCTGATTTGTAGCTAGTAGGAGTTAGTTGCAGTCATCTGGACTTGTTTTCCAATATTGCAGATACATCATAGCTTCTGCAGCTAGTAGCTACGGAACTGAAGGTTTTTATAGTATTTAGGTAAATGTATGATTACAAAGTCCAAACACTGGGATCCTTAGCTTGTATTAAAATATGTTAAGAGCTGAACTGGAATGTATGGTGTTTATAAACCTTTTCTCCCCACAGAAAAAAAGTCGTAGACGAAGGAATCGTAAGAAACGAACGCGCAGAAGAGCAATTGCAGTGCCTACCGTTGTAGGGGATGAGCTGAATGAGGCAGCAGAAGCTGACACAGCAGGAGGAAAAGTTGAAATAGAGTATGTTATAGAAGAGCCAGAGATTTATGATCCTAATTTCATTTTCTTCAAGAGGATCTTCCAGGCATTTAAGGTACCCCATATGATGTTTTGCAAGTCATTTGTTTTGTTGACAGAATACCCATGTACCCTGTGGAATAAAAAATAGCAATTTTGTTTATAGGAGGGCTTTGCTTTTAAGAAAAGATCTAATTCAACGCTGTGACCAAATTATTTATTTATTTTTTTTAAGAGTAACTTTATTGTACACACAAGTACAAAAGAACAAAAGCACAAAAGCAAACCGTGCTCAATTATCACTGTATATGCATGTCCATTCACCACACACAAGTAGCAATTATAAATCAATCAAATAGAAGCAAGTCAATTTGTCAATACATTGGCATATTGAGATGCATGTAGCTAAAGGAAAGTGGAGAAGAATCTACCATGGATCTGTGCCATCCCTGCCCTTCTGGATTCATGATTGATCAGATTTTGTAGGGATTCTTAGGAAGTGAGAATAGCTGCTTCCAGAGCTGTGGCAGCATTAATAACTTCAGGGTAGAACCACCAGTGGGCATGGGCTAGTTGAGAAGCTACATAGTAAGTGTGAAGATTAGGGAGTGAATGGCCTCCTAGAACAGGAAGTTGGAGCGTATCTTTAGCAATCCGAACCGCATGTCCTCCCCAAATAAAGGTAGTAATGACAGAGTCAATCTCTTGAAACCTGCGTTTAGGAATATATACCAGGGAATTGCTCAATATGTAGTGGAAGGCTTGGCAGGAAGATTGTTTTGAAAATGTTTATCCTCCCTAGACATAGTGTCAGAGGGAGATTGCACCAAATGTTTAAGGTGCTTTTAAGTTTACTGATGAGAGGGTTTAAGTTGTTATTAATATATAGAGAAATGGGCTGCTGAACTATAATGCCCAAATATCTGAAACTCGTAACAATTTTTAAAGGGCATGAGGGTGGTAAAGTGATTGAGACTGACTAATCCAACAAAAACATAAGGGATTTTTCCCAGTTTACTTGAAAACCGGAATAGCCACCAAAGCCCCGGAGAATACTCAATAGAGCAGAGAGGGATGATTGATGCTCAGCTAGGTATATGAGCATGTCGTCCGCATACAGAGACACCTGCTCCACCAAACCCCCAATCACCAGGCCTGTAATGGAAGAACTAGACCTTATTAATGCGGCCAAGGGTTCTGTTGCCAATGCAAACAGCAGCCCCCCTTCTAGTGCATAATTAAAAACACGAAGCAAGTATGGAATCAGAATTTCTTTGTAGTGTGTGTGTGTGTATACCATTCTATAGGGAATCTGTCCAAACCTGCCGAATAGCAGATAGATGATCATCGAATTCCACAACAGTATATTGAGCTCTAGTAGAATATAGGGTAGAATAAAACGTGACAAAAACCTCCACTATGTCCTTATTGTGCTCCACTATAACTCCGCTGGGGTTTTTAATTCTGGAAATGGTGCAGGATTGGAAATCCGGTCTAGAGAGATAAACTAGGAGACACCATTCTTTCCCCCAAATGTGAAAATTCGCTGGTTTTGGTATAGTAGCTCTTTCTGAGTACGCTCTTGGAGCACTAAATCCAACTCCCTAGCTTTGTGTCCTCAGGTAACATAAGTATCAGGAGAAGTCGAGGCAGAATAGTTGGTCCCCGCATCGTTAAGCTCCCGTTCTGCATCCATTCATTTAGAGGGAGACGCCTTACTGGGCCTTCCCAATAGCCGCTGCAAAGTAGCCACGCATGGTAGGCATCCCAAACCACAGGAATGGAGGCACTGTGTCTGTTAACCCAATAGGAGTTCATATCAGCAAGTCCTTGATCCGTGACAGCTGTGTCTGCTAGCCACAGAGGACTCCGTTTCCATATCCGGAATGAATCATACATGCCCATAACAAGATCCACCAACAAAGGAGAATGGTCGGATACCGCTCTGGGGAGATATCTGCTGTCATTTACCATTGTAAGCATGTCACAAGAAAGGAAACATAAATCCATGCGGGACAGTGTTCCATAAGTATCAGAATGGCATGAGTACTCTCATGCCAAAGCATTTTTCCATCTCCAGGCATCCACAAGGTCAAATTTACCTAAGTATGAGCTCAAAAGAGTAGGGGCCGAGGTAGAGACGCCAAATCTGTCAAGGGAATTATCGAGGACTGTTGAAATCCCCAGCCATTAGGAGGGGTCCTTCAGCGAGTTCTAACACTTCTCTCATAATTCGTTCAAATAGCAATTTAGTAAATGGTGGTGGAATATATATACGTTAACTATGGTATATGGTTTACCTGAAATCTCGAGGACAAGAATTACAAAATATCCCCCGAGATCAATTTTAATATGCTTAAGCATTATCGAGGCAGACTTTGCTGTCAATAGTACCACAAGCGAATGTGGAGTAGGTAGAGTGGATAGTGTAGGATATTTTGGCACATTTAAGAGCCATAACTCTAGAGCCCTGTAAATGTGTTTCGTGGAGAAGGACCACATGTGAATTGTGACGGGCCAGATACTCGAACATTAGGGAGCATTTCACCTTAGAGTTGAGCCCTCTAATGTTCCAATAAATTAAGCGTAATGTAGACATAACCAGACAGTAGCACTGCAGGATAGTACCAAAAAGGTGGAAGAGGCATCCATAAAAGAAGGACCTGTAACCAGAGCGAGTCATGAAGCCATATACCTAGTGCAGAACTTGTATGTTCCAACAAAAAAAAGTGTAGAATCATACATAATGAATGGGCAGTCATGTACTTAGGAATAAAGTTGAAAAAGCAGAAATAAAAACAACCCTAACCCTCCCCGGGCCCCCAAACCCAAACACTTGAGAGCTTTGTTCCCAAAAAACAAAAACTGCAAAGCAAAGGAGACATGGTTCTGTCCCTCAAGAACGGCTTGTGAATAGGCCTAAAGACACTGAAAATAACGCCAGATGCAGGGAGGACTATAGCAACAGGGCATGATAGCCAAAGATCATAACATTACCCATATAGAGAACTAAAATCGTAGGGAATTCTGTGTGGAAAGATATTCAGAAGATCTTGAGGTAGGAATCTGCAATCAACGAGGTGGAGAGCTATGGTTGGGGCGAGGTGGATCTGGTGGTCCCAAGGCATCTACCCATTGTGTCGCATCCTTTGGATCAGTAAAGAAGTGAGCTTTTCCTTGATAGATGACGCATAGCCGCTAAGGATAAAACATACTATACAGCAGTTGTAGATCTCTTAGCCGCCTCTTGATAGAAAGGAAGGTTGCTCTCTGTTTTTGCGTAGCTGCAGAGAAGTCAGGAAATATAGTGATCTCGTTGCCATTAAAGGAGACTTGTCCTCTTCTTTTTTTTTTTTTTTTTTTCTGGCGGCCCTCAAAACTGCTGCCTCATCCTGAAAATGTAGTTTAATTAGTAAAGCACGAGGATGTGCGCCAGATGGTAGGGAGCGCAAGGGAACCCTGTGCGCTCGCTCTATGGCGTGTAATGGTGAAAATATGGAGGCGCTAAAAGTAGACGTCAGCCAGTGTTCCATAATGGATTCAGGAGTTCGACCTTCAGAGCCTTCCAGGAACCCCAGAAAGCGGAGATTTTCGCCTCAGGCGCTCTTCCAGATCAGTCAGCTTATCCAAGGTGGCATCTTGACTTTTGTAAATCATTGAAAGAGGTTTGCAGAGGACCGGTTTCATCCTCTAAATCGCCAATACACTGTTTAGCGTTGGTTACCCTGTCGCTGTGGACATCCTGTTTGAGAAAGGATAGGTCTTGCAGACTGAATCTGAGTGGTCAGTGAGGCATAGCAATGTTGAATAGCCTCCATTATTTGGAGCAGAGCCAGCTCTACAGGGCCTACAGTGGGGCCTGCAACGCTGGGAGAGACCGGTTCAGTGTCCTCAGAAGGGGAGTAAAGGGGCATATCAGCCAGCCCAGGTGCAGCGGGTTCCAGACTCTCCCCTTCCAGAATCACGCTGGGATGCAGAGGAGGATGGTGGCTTCTTGTTCCCCGAGCCACGAGGTGGACTGGCGCCATCTTGCTGCTTAGTGCAGGAGAAAAGGTGTCCGTGCCAGCATGCCCGATCTTCACCATCCTCTGGGCAGCTCCAGGTGGCCAGGAAGGCTGGAGAGGCAGACACAGCCTAAATGGAGTAGCAGGATCAAGGCGGACAGGATGGTGCTACGGCGGTATACTTCACATCCCAGTAGTTGGCCATGCCTCCTCACTGTGACCAGATTTAGCATATTAATCCACCAAAAACCTTTGTGTGAAAGATAAAATTCTATACAGATACAATGCTATAGTTTTATGTTGATCAAATCCAATTTTCTGCTTTCAGTAACCTATCCTGAGTAACTGGGGAGCACTGCTCTTTTCACCAGGTCCAGGGGGGGAGTTAATGGGAGATTGTGTTGAGTGTGAGTTTGTATCTGTTTAAATTGCAGCTGACAGATGATGTTAAGCGGGAAAAGGAAAAAGAGCCAGAAAAAGTGGAGAAGGTGGAGCCAGCTGTTCCTAGAAAAAGATTTGAGGAGGAACTAATGGACAGTGACAGCGACAGTGATGATGAGGTTGGAAATGAATGTGTATAGGCTTTCTTTATTGATTGTCTGTTATAACTGTCTTTATTGCTTGTCTGTTATTACTGTCTTCTCTGTGTTCTTTGTTCCTAATATCTGTGTGACTCTAAATCTGTAGATTGTTCATGTCTTACTGTTTCCTTTTCTTTCTCATACAGTGTGTTCTTTTAATCTATTTTACAGGATAAAAAACTAGATGCTCCTAAGCTGTCTAAGAAGAAATTAAGGAGAATGAATAGGTTCACAGTGGCAGAACTGAAGCAGGTAATAGTACAGATCTGGTGGGCATGAAATCTAAATTATACAATGGATATAAAAAGTCTACACACCCCTGTTAAAATCCTAGTCCTACCCCACACTATAAAAGATTCCTTCCCACAGGAGCGTGTTGGAGTGGAGATAGATAGAGCAGGGCTCTGTTTGCTACTTGTGAGTTAGTGTGTTATTTTCACTCTGTGTAGCGTGTCAGTGTTTACCACGGCATTATATAACATTTTAGTGCTGTATACGCCCCCTTGACGATCTACTGGGTCATGAGAATAGACCACTGGCCGGAATTTGCCCAGGATGCAATTGAGCTGCAGGGCTGCCCTGTATCAAACCTGCTTTCCGAACGGGCATTCGGTGCTGCCGGAGGTTTTGTGACCAATTTAAAAGAGCGTGTCTGTCCACAGATTTCATTGACTGGCTGGCATTTGTCAAAATGAATCAGTCCTGGATTAGCAGCAGCTTATCAAGCCCCGATGCCTGTCACTGGTTAAATGTTTTTGGGATCTGGAATCTCTGCAAGGCTGCCTAGCTTTGTGGGTGTTAAGTCATTTTTTGGTATAGGTTTCATGGGCACAATTAACACCCAAGGACCAATTTTTAGGCACCTGTTTGACAGGTGCATATAATTTCAGCTTTTTACAGCTTTCATCAAGAGTACCTCTATAGTGTTACAGTGTGAAGGCACCACCAACACCCAAAGCCCAGTTTTTCTGCACTTGACAGGTGCATATATTTTAATTTATTAACCACTTCCCGACCGCGCTATAGACAAAAGACGTCCACAGCGCGGTCGGGTTATTCTGACAGGACGTCCATGGACGTCCTCCAGAATCTCGCTTCCCGCGCGCCCCCTGATATCTCCATGAGAACTACTTTCGACATTTTTCGACTTTAATATACGTGGACAGTTTGTCCACGGATTTTTAACCAGGAACCCACAATTAACACGGGTACTTTGGATATGGTTTTTTACTGAATTGTGGGTGTTTCGATCCGTCGGAACGTCTCTAAGGTCTAGGGTTTTTGTAAATTGGTCACTGTCCGTAGCCCCGAACTATTCGACGACGATTAGGTCCTGACTAAGTAAAACTGTTTACGGTCGGTCAGTTACTTTAGACACCTGTCTGTGCGAGAAAATTTAACCAGTGTTTTGGAGGCCGTCGTGGCTTACGG
>BLSH010453459.1:264555-303660 GCA_018402905.1 Glandirana rugosa
ATATGACGATGGATAGAAACCGACATGAGATAGGCCGTCAGTAAATCAAGTGTGATCAATTTTCAGTGATTGGCACCATAACTTGTAGACTCTATAACTTTCACAAAGACCAAATAATATCCACTAATTAGTTTTTTTTTTACCAAAGATAGGTAGCAGTATACATTTTGGCCAAAATTTATGAAGAAAAATTACTAATTTGCAAAATTTTATAACAAACGAAGAAAAATTCATTTTTTTACAAAATTTTCGGTCTTTTTTTAATTATAGCGCAAAAAAAAAAAAAACCCAGAGATGATTAAATACCACCAAAAGAAAGCTCTATTTGTGTGAAAAAAAGGACGCAAATTTCATATGGGTACAGTGTTGCATGACTGAGTAATTGTCATTCAAAGTGTGAGAGCACTGAAAGCTGAAAATTGGTCTGGTTGTTAAGGGGGTTTAAGTGCCCAGTTGTCAAGTGGTTAAAGAAAGGCCATTTATTGCTTTCATCAAGAGTGCCTTTAGCCATTTCCTGCTCTCTCTGGCGGTGTGTTCTCGGAGCATTCTGTGGGGAATTTTTTTTCTTCCTTTCACTGGTCTGTAGATCAGTGGTGGCTTCAGTGGCAGAATGAATTTGCCACTAAATCCAAAACCATTCCTTAAAGGCCTTACTGGTAAGCCAGTAATGTTGAAACCGAAGTGGGGTATGGAATACAAGGGATACCTGGTCTCTGTGGATGGCTACATGAACATGCAACTCGCCAATACAGAAGAGTATATTGATGACATACTGGGATCCCCAAGCTGTAGTTTACAAAATAAAGCTTGCAGGGAAAATCTATTTAAATGTAATTTTTTATCTTTTTATATGTCTGTTTTGCTGCAGCAGGTTCTAGACATGGTACAGATGTGTAACTTTAAAGGTAGACCCCCCCCCCCCCCCTCCCCGGCACTATATTTTTAATGAATTTATCATTTTTATTCTTTCACTTTAAGCATCATTAAAATCACTGCTCCATTAAAAACAAATCTTTTAAAAAAATGTTTTTGATACATATCTCCCAGGGTAGTACTCAGGCCCAATAGACTTTAATGGGGCTCGCAGTTCGGATCCGATGTTCGGGAGTTCTGTTTTTTGTTTTTATTTATTTGATTTTTTTTTTTTTTTTTCACACAAGTTGCAGGGCCACCCACCTGTTTCTTTGAAAAGATTTCCAAAACTGTTTGACACTTGACTGAGCCTCTCTGCTGATCAGTGTTTCTGCTGTTATCTGTTCGAGTCTGTTGACCCTTTTTTTTTCCTGTCGACCTCTTGCTGCTGGTTTGTTGCCAAACCTTTGTATTATTGCCAGAGGATATCCCATTGTCCAGGGAACAATTCCTGTGTCCTGTACTGTACGATTAACATAATAGATTATACATTCCGCCTCCTGCACCATTCATGCCTAGGCAAGCATGACATTTCCCAGCAGCATTACTTTCCGAAAAATGGGGAAATGGTTATTTGGGGGCCAGCTGCGAGAAAACGTAAGACAGCTGGCTCCCTGTGACGAAAAAAAAAAAATGGTGTCACAGGTCAGGATCTTAATTAGGAGAGTGGTGACAGAGAAGAGGACAATGCTGGATCTGCTTGGCTTGTTAGTATTTTAATCCCACATAACCAGGCACCAGAGGTAAGTGGGGAAAGACTAAAATTTGCATTGGGATTGTGAATTTCCTCTTTCAAATGAGACTTGGGCAGGTGATTTCTACCATGCATATCTATTGATATGAGCAAGTGAAAAAATGGGAGCAAGTAGTGATTGTATGCCTGTTTTTATTTTTTTTTTTTTAGTTCCCCTCTAGTAAAAAAAGAAAAAGTTCTTCGCTCATGTTAACGGTCTTCTTTTTGCCCTTGCTTTGTTTTTTCAGCTGGTATCTCGACCAGATGTGGTGGAGATGCATGATGTTACAGCTCAGGATCCCAAACTCCTTGTGCATCTGAAGGGTACAAGAAATTCTGTCCCTGTTCCTCGTCATTGGTGTTTCAAACGCAAATATCTGCAGGGCAAGAGAGGAATTGAGAAACCACCATTTCAACTTCCTGACTTTATCAAGAGAACAGGTATCCAGGAAATGAGGGAGGCACTGCAGGAAAAGGTAAAGAACTGTGTGGACAGAGTTTGAGTCAACTGAGGGTACTACATAGTATATTTGCTCGTTTTTTGCCACACTCAAAAAAATAAACTTTAGTCAAATTTTACCTAATAGACACATGCTCAGAATTGGTAATGGTGGTGGTTTATTACCGTTTATTAATTTTGTTATTTAGAGGTTGTTGACAATAGGGGTGCCTTCAAGCACGCGCTCCCCTCTTCAGGGTAGGCAAAATATTTATTTTGCAATATATTATATAAATACATGTTCACACCATGCTGCATTAAAAAAATGTTAGTCTTGTCTGCTGCATTACTGCGCCAAAGGTGATGGATCTATGATTAACAATTTTGTTTTGTTTTTTTTTTCCAGGAAGAGCAAAAGACTATGAAGTCTAAAATGAGAGAGAAGGTCAGGCCTAAGATGGGAAAAATTGACATAGATTATCAGAAACTGCATGATGCATTCTTCAAATGGCAGAGCAAGCCAAAGCTGACTATTCATGGAGACCTTTATTATGAGGTGATGAGCAAGCAGCTGCTTTGATGCTTACATGTGATGTCTTGATAACACCAGAAGTGTTAAAAAATGCTGATGGAATAGTCTGCTGAACATGTAAAGTTCTGTCATCCATAGACAACTGCACCCAGGACATTCCAGACCTTTTGAGTCTATAATGTAGTCACCAGGAGATATACCGTATATACTCGCGTATAAGACGAGTTTTTTGACACGGATTTTGTGTCAAAAAACCGAGATTAGTCTTATGCGCGAGTCAACAGCCGGTACGAGCGCGAGGAAACATTCCGAGGGCACCCGCGGCGGCTGAGATGCATTCCGGGGATGCCGTCACGTCCGCTGACGGCCTGCTGGAGGGCGGAACTTCAGCTCAGTCACACTTGCGACATGACTGGGCTGAAGGTAAGGGCAGAGGACACAGGCACTTCCTATGAATGGAATAAGGCTGCCGTGTCCTTCTTATGTAAATGTAAAAGAAAAGAAAACAGTTTGGCAATTCGATTAACTAACCATATTAACCCTTATTGTGTGAACAATAAGGGTTAATATGGTCAGATATTCAAATGACAAAACTGTGTTTTTTTTTCTTTGCATTTGACATATGTGAAGAACACAGCAGCCTTATTCAATACATAGGAAGTAAGTATACTGTACTGTAAAAAATAAACAGTTGTGTACACACACACACACACACACACACACACTCCCGATTACATGATTTCCCACTTAGGCTTATACGTGAGTCAATAAGTTTTCCCATATTTTTTGGGCAAAAGTAGGGGGGTCGGCTTATACACGGGTCGACTTATACACGAGTATATACGGTAAGTTTATTGGACTTTTTTTGTTTTCCTTGCCATACTTTGTTGTCATAACTGCCAGCAACCCCAGCAGACTAGCAGATCTCCAAGCTGCACTGTTATAGCTCCTTCCTAAAGAAATAGTTGTTACCTCAGAAATGGAAATGTCTTAAGTCTCAAAGACCAGCAGCGGCATGCTGCCCAGCTTAGTTTTGAAAGTTTTCAACGCCTTTGTTCGGGTTCACAAATACTGTATAAAGTTTACTAGTTCAGTCATTGCCTCCATACAGCCAGGGGACTTCCTGAATTATTTGGACATCAAGGATGCTTACTTGCATGTCCCATCCTCTCAGCAAATCGCTTCCTGTGTTTTGCATTGGGCTCACAGCATTACCAATTTGTTGCCCTGCTCTTTGGTCTGTTCACAGCACCAAGGGTCAATGTGCTCGCCCTACACCTGTGGAGAACCAGAAGTCTCGCTGCTTATATCTGATTCTGGCTTAGGCGCAACGCTGCTTCCCTACCTTCACCATCCATAGTAGAAAATTGACAGGCTTCCTTCAGTCTTCATCTTCTGGGCTCCGGGGAATAGTCTCCAACCAGAGGTGTTTCAAGACCTGTCACAGGTGAGGAATACTGGGCGTGGACCTCCTAGCTTTCTGGTTCAACAAAAAATTTGGAACGGTTCATGTCCAGATCCAGAGGTCCCCTTGCCCTTCCAGTGGACATCCTGGTGACTTTTTGGGATCATTACATCCTGATCTACACATTTCCTCAAATCGCTTCCTAGCCTGATCTGTAGAATTAGCAACAGAGGGCATTCTGGCAATACTTATTCTGCCAGATTGGCCCAGGAAGATGTGGTACTCGGACGTCTTCAGTCCCAGGGGCCGGTTCACAGTCTTCCTTCATGGTCGCTGGCTTTAACAACTTTGCTTTTGAAATCCAGGCCTTAAGGACAAGGCTGTCCACTTGTTATTGAACAATGAAATGTGATCTGTTGCACCCCGTGATGCACCTCCATCGCTAATTCAGACATACAAGATCAACCTTTTGCCCTTGGGGCTTTAAATGAGGTGCAACACTGCTGTAGATGAAATATAAAAGCAAATTTATTAATACATATAGGATCAGCAGTGGCCACAGGCAATGCTATATTGTTAAACAGATCTGTGATGTTGTACATGGTAGGTGTAAGTATGCAGCATAGTAACTTGATGCGTTTCGTGAACATTGTTCACTTCCTCACGGGTTGATGCAAACGTAATATCTATGAAATAAAACCGTGTAAAAATATGTAGTAAGAAGGTAAATACAATGTACTAGCATGAAACATTAAAGGGCCGCCATATTGTGCTAATACTCGCAAAACTGTCAAAAGAGAAATCACATGTTCATAGTCACTTGGCTGCTAGTAAGAATGTCCTATCCCGGGAGCTTTGGGCAGGGGGTCCAGTGAAGGCCCGGCAAGACAAAGCAGAGGAAACAAGCTCAAACCAAAATAGATGTGGCATCCATGGTGATAGCATGATGGAGCAAGTGCTCTGGCACAGAGATATGTTGCTGTAGTGATCACTTTGGAACCACTGCTGATCCAACATGTATCAATAAGCTCACTTTAGTTATTGCTACACTTTTGAAGGTCATGAAATCAACTTCCATAAGATCTAACATCGGCACTTGAAAGACCTGTTTCTCATGGTGTGAGACTAGGCATGATCATTCCAGGAAGTATTTGTGGACAAATCTGGTCATTTTGCCAAATTATTGTACCATCAAAGGGCTGATTGCAATCTTGGTGACTTTGTTCTAAAGACTGCTCACTTCTCATTCCTTACTGAATGCTTTTGTTCAAGGTGTTGCTCATATTATTCCCTCCTATCAATTCCATTGTCTTTGTAGGATCCCAACCTGGTTCTGTCAAATCCCTAGAAACCACCCTTTGAGCCTATCTGGGATACTCTCCTGTTGACTCTTACAAGGTTGCCTTTCTCATTGTCATCATCTTGGCATGCTGTGTCTGAGTTTGCAGCCTTAAGGCTCCTTTCACACGGGGCTGTCTGTTTTCACGGACTCCACTTGCTCAGCAGGGATCAATCCATTAATCCCCATTGAGCCAGCGGATGACAGGTCCATCCCCGCTCACTGTGCGGAGAAGGACCTGTCAGAGCACCGCTGTCCTTTATGAGAGATCGGATGAAACCGGATCCGCCTGTCCGTTTTCATCTGATTCCATCCAATCTGATAGACGGATGGAAAATAGGGTTTCCATCCGTCTGGATTTAGGTAACCGCATCGGATAGCGGCGGATGACAGCGGTATGTCACCGCTGACATATGTCATTCCATAGAGGTGCATAGAGTGTCTGATAAGGTCCGCCTGAAAAACTGATCGGTCCGCATGTGTGAAAGGGGCTTTAAGTAGAATTTCATCCTCAGTCTAACTAGTCTTAAAAATGTTCCCTCCACCATCCTAACACCTATGCTGATTAACCTGTGTAAAAAAAGATGCATATCCTCCTATTTTAGCGCTGTCTGGTGAGATGATCCAGCTCCCCCTTGTGTCAGCCAGCAACAGGAAGAGGTTGGAGCACCAACTTCTGGGACATGGGAGACAATAGGTGATGTCACTGCTCCAAGCTTTACCAGCCATTGTTAAGCACTTTCTCCTATCCCCTGCAGCTGCTGCTGGTTAATACACAGGGACATGACCTTATGAGGTTAATGGCGAAAAAAAATAAAATAAAGAGCAGACTATTGACTACTCCAGTCTATTTCTTCCATCAGTTTTCTATGATTCTAATACATTTCATCACGTGACTGAGCTGGGGCAGCCTGAAAATAGATTTAGTATAGTATATACATCTTTTTTTGCATCGGTTACTCAGCATAACGGTAAGGAGAGGGGAGGGGACATTTTTAAGATTAGGTTTAGACTGGAACTCCTTTACCTGCAAGGAACCCCCTCCTGTACTGCTTGGGAACAGGATTGTGTTGAGGCCAGAAGCCTTCTCTCATCTCAGGTGATTTCTCCCTTCTGCTTTAACCAGGACATTGTGATTGCTTTTCAGTCCCTCTCCTTACCATCAAGGGGGTCTCCTTCCAAGGGATAACCTGCATCCCATTCCACCATCTCCTGGTTGGTTTGACAACTCCTCATTCAAGCCTGTAGAATTAAGGACAAGTTTCTGCATTTGTATCGGAGCACTCTCTACTATATCTGTTAGTGTTTCTTGGGCTTTCTGGCATCAAACATTTGTTCCATACGATATGTAAGGCTGCTATCTGGTCCTCTGTTCACACATTTTATAGAGTTTTAGTAAAGGCTCACTTTTTATTTATTTTTTTTTAAGCGGAACTCCACTTTTGTTTAGAAAAAAACATTCCCCTCTGGGTTTACATTACAAGGATTTTAACAAACTTTCAGATTCCTACCTTTTGTTATTTTGAAGAAATCCCTGTGTGTTTGTATCTATGTGGGAGTGATTCTAATAGGAGTGGTTTCATAATGCTCAGTCAGCTCTGCACCTGAGGGCTTTAATGAGGAAAGCTGCTGGGCCTGGATCCCTTTTTAGGCGTGATTTTTTTTTCCTATTGGAAGTATCACACCAAAAATGTTTTTGTGGCAGGGGATGCCTGTATTCTGACTTGTATCTTAGTGCAGACGTCAGGGAAAATTGGTGAGCCAATCACACGAGCATAAAATCCTTCTGGGGGGGGGGGGCTTGTGTACACATTCTGTGTCCAGAACACCTCCAGGTAGCCATATTGCATTGCATTTTCAGAAAATTACAGAGCTGCAGATTTAAAAGGAAAGGTAATTTTTAATAACATTCAATTACAATATGACTTTTGTCACAATTGTATACGCTATATTTCTTTCTCAAACATCACGGGACACAGAGCAGGCTATATATTCTATAATGCGCCACCTATAGGCGAATGGACACTGGCAATCAAACAAAAACCAAACAGGAAGTTCCCCCTCCTATATAACCCCTCCCACACTGAGAGCTCTTCAGTTTTTTTTACCAGTGTCGAAGGTGGATGGTCACTTCTACAGCTCTGTGGAGCTTCTATGCTTGTTCCCACACAGGTTCTTTTTAGAATCAGGGACAGCCTTCGTACCGGATCCATTTCAAACGCCTATTAGCCGTAGTAGCGGTTGTCTACCCATTAAAAAAATAAATAACTAAAAACCTGCTAGACAATAGCATAATGAGCTAGTATGCACCTTGAAATGAAGATCTGATCGGGCTGCTCGGTCCCCTCTGAGAGAGCGGACATCTTCCCTCGGATCTTGTTTCTGGGTACGCGGCTCCAGCGCTGTGACTGGCCGGAGCCGCGAGATGTGCATGCGCGCGGGACCCGTATTTCCGGCAAGGTTCGGCCCTATTGCCGGGACATACATGGCGCATGCGCCGCAACATCTTAGAGAGGGAATATCTCCTAAACCGTACAGGTTCAGGGGATATTCATTTTACCTACAGGTAAGCCTTATTATAGGCTAACCTGTAGGTAAAAGCAGAAAAATTGGGTAGACAACCACTTTAAAGCTAAGATGAATAGTACCTGGGCCTCGCTAAGAAGACAGAAGAATATTGAGGTTTTGCCTGTAATGCGACCACACGTGGCGCTGGACCCTGCGTACAGGAAAGCCTGGGATTCCGAAACCAAGGTACTCCTTCAGGGTGCTGTACAGGTCAAAGGGAGTGGACCCTCATACTATAGGGTATCCTGTCCTTGAGACAAAGCCCGTCGTGATGGGTGAAGGTTGTGCCTGCAGTCTCCTCCAGGCCATGTGGTGGGAATGGTGAGTAATCCCTAATGGGGATAATGTTACTGAACCCAGCTGGCTTCCTGCAAACTTAGGAAAAGGTTTGTTTAAAATTTCCCTCCTTTTGCCTGCACTTCTTTTTTTTTTTTTTTTTTTTCTCAACACCAGAGGGCCACCGTTATTTTTTGGGTTTTTGGCTGATGCTTGCAAACTGGCTTAAACGCATGGTTGCTAAAAAAGCATGTTTGCTTAACCAATTCAGCCCCGGAAGGATTTCACACTTTAGGACCAGAGCACTTTTTGCAATTCGGCACTGCGTCGCTTTAACTGAATTGTGCGGTCGTGCGGCCTTGTACCCAGGCAAAATTTGTGTCCTTTTTTTCCCCACAAATAGAGCTTTCTTTTGGTGGTATTTGATCACCTCTGCGTCATTTCTGATCGCCGCTATAAACAAAAGAAGAGCGACAATTTTGCAAAAAAAAAAAAAACAAATTTATTTTTGCTAAAATACAAATCCAAAAAAATATATAATTTTTTTTTTTTTTTCCATTGGTTTTGGCCGATTTTATATTCTTCCTCATATTTTTGGTAAAAAAAAAGTCACAATCGGCGTTTGATTGTTTTGCGCAAAAGTTGCCTCGTTTACGGATGATAATTAATTTCTTACTAGTAATGGCGGCGATCTGCTTTTTTTTTTTTTTCTCTCTCAATACTGCGCTATTGCAGTGGACATGTCGGACCATTTGACACTTTTTTGGGACCATTGGCATTTATACAGCAATCCGTTCTATAAAAATGCACTGATTACTGTGTAAATGCCATTTGCAGTGAAGGGGTTAACCTGCAGGGGGCGCTGTAAGGGTTACCTGTGTTCATTGGGGGTGTTCTAACTGTGTGTGGGCTGCCCTGGCTGGGGAAAGGGGATGATCACGGCTTCCATATACAGGAAGCCTGTGCTCTTCCCCCTCTTAACAGAACGGTCGGCATGTGGTTAAATGAATGTTTGCACGTGAGTCTGGGGGTGGGCAACTAAGTCGGGCTAGGCAGGAGGCTGAGTTTGGGGAGGTGGGCTAACAGCCATGGCTTCCAAGAAGCGCACTTGGAGCACCTCTTTATATAGCAAGGCTAGATGCACAGATGTTACCACAGCCCCTGCTGAGGCTAGTTGGACCACTACTGCCATTGCTTCCCCTGAGAGACCAGAAACGACCGGGCAGTCTGAGCCGCTGTGACTCTCTGGTTTTGTAGCTGATCCCTCACCTGTTTCCCTCAGTCTGTTACTAAAGTTGACCTGTCGGCAGCCTTGCTGGGCTTAAAAGTCAGGTTCGCTGGTATGATTGCTTCTACCACACAGGGTGAGAAGCGTGATAGGTCTCCTTCCCCTAACCCTCAGATTCTGGAGCGAGAAGGGGTTGATGAGGGAGAGGAAGTAGCTACAAGGTGCACAAAATAAAGAAGAAAAAGTATTGGGGCTTTGAATGAGGTCTGCCAATGCAACTAAAGATGGTAGAACTGTGTATAAAAAGCCATATTGTAGATATTGAGTCACTCCGATTAAATACCACATAGCATAATAACCTGAAACATATGAATCATAATATGACATTGCTAAATTAATAGAGAAATACATGATGCAATAATCAAATACCCTTTGTACAAAATTCATGATACAATAATCAAAGTGCATGTTAGTAAGAAACGTCTAGCATGTATACACAGATCAACATTTATGCATGATAGGCAGAACAATAATGACTCGTATGTTCTATATACAAATAAAAACCGTAAAAATATATATATTTAGAAAACTAGACTTGTCTTGGTACCCATGGTCAATAGCTTCTCATTAAGAGCCCTTGGTCTGGAACTCAAAGCGTTTCGTGGCATTTCAGCCACTCGTCAGGAGTTTTATATATGATGGTGCTAGAAAAATGGTGGATATAAGGTTATCCATAAGTATATAGTGTCTACCACAAAAATGTAAAAATTAATAATAAATACCTCCTGAAAAATGAAAAAATAAATAGACAATTGCAGACTTTGGATTCCTGCATGTCCTTATCTCCCAGGGCCCGATGGAGTCTCGCCTGGGGATTAGTAACCAGAATCTGTTTCAGGGCAGAGCTTTTCTTCCAGTATCTTGGAAGATTGTGACCACAGATGCCAGTCTTATAGGCTGGGGAATGGTCATAGGGGACTCCACGATCCAGGGGAGATGGTCCTTGGTGGAGCAGAGATTGCCCATCAACCTCCTAGAGCTATGCGCCATTTGATTTGCGCTGAAGTATTTGACATCCAGGTTGCAGGGCTATCTGGTAAGGGTACAGACCGACAAGGCCACGGTGGTGGCTTATGTCAACCACCAGGGTGGCACTAAGAGTCGGCACACAAGGAAGTTGCAAGACTATCTACAGCTCACAGTCCACGCATGGGAAAATTGGAAGGCAGACCTTCTCGGCCGCCAATAGATGCACCCGGGAGAGTGGTCGCTGCATCCCAAAGTGTTTTGGGAAATTTGCCTGCACTGGGGGACACCAGAGGTGGATCTACTGGCATCTCGATTCAACAACAAAGTCCAGCAGTTTGTGTCCCGAGCAGGGGATCCTTTGACTATAGGAGTAGGTGATCTGGTGATTCCATGAGCCAAGTTCTCCTTGATTTATGACTTTGAGAAAGAAAATTGGATTTTTTTTATACATACTTACCTGTAAAATCCATTTCTTTCAAAGGACATCACGGGACACAGAGGTCCCTCCCCTCTGTCTTTGTGGAGTTCATTGCTTGCTACAAAACTGAAGTGCTCCCAGTGTGGGAGGGGTTATATAGGAGGGGTAAGTTCCTGTTTGTCTTTTGTTTTGATTGCCCGTGTCCATTCAGCTATAGGTGGCGCATAACCCAGTATGTATAGAATATATAGCCTTTTCTGTGTCTCGTGATGTCCTTAGAAAGAAATGGGTTTTACAGGTATGTATAAAAAATCCATTTTTTTTTTTCCCTCCATAAAGGTGGAGTTACCCTTAAAAAAATATATATATACTTGCATGCTCTGTGCAATAGTTTTGGTTTTCAGAATGCATGAAAGTGAAAAACCTTCAGCCTTTTAGAGTCACTATAAGTTTTTACTAGGTGGATGTTCAGGACGCATCTGACGTCCTGCTTCGGTTGTAAAGTTCTTCAGGTTGCTTCATAGAATCCCTTTCACATGCCCTGTTGGCATATCATTTTGCTTTGGTGTCCACTCCTCGTTTTTTTCTTTTCTTTTCTTAACATGTCCCTACATTCCTGAACACCCTTCTGTGTCTTGCAGTGTATGATAAAGAAAAATAGGATTTTTGTCTTAATTTGTATATTATAGGATACATGTTCTTGCCCCCCCCCCCCCCTTTTTTTTTTTTTTTGATCCACTCCCTAATATTGCTTGCTCACAAAACTGAGGCTTGCTGTGAGTGGGAGGGGTTACGGAGGGTTGTACTTAACAGGTTTGCTGTGCTAGTGTCCAGTCTCCTGAAGGGGGCAGCGTAACCCTACAGTTCCTTAATACCATTCTGTGTCCTGTAATGTATGCAAAGAAAGGGATTTTACTAGTAATTTAAAAATCCTAATGACATTCAGCATTAAAAAAATAAAAGTGCAAAGCATCAGCCTTTTGTAATTTAAATAATTAGTTATTGGTAATATTTTGATCATTTAACTTCTGCCATTAGGGAAAAGAATTTGAGACTCGTCTGAAGGAAAAAAAGCCAGGAGACCTTTCTGATGAGTTGAGGATCACTCTAGGAATGCCAGTGGGACCCGTGAGTTGATTGATTACAATTTAAGTTGTTCAAAAAAAGGCTGTGTCTCTTGAAAGCGCAGATGTATTCAAAATATGGGTGGTTGGATTGGGGGGGGGGCGCAATGTTACATGTTACACCCATATTTAGGGTGTAACCTTGTCTAAAAGGTGGCGTGAGCCTTTAGCTTTATACTTGCTATCAGGGGCTAATTTTATTTGTTTCTATATAAGATCCCACCATAGTGCTGCTTCTTCTTTTTCTTTTTTTTTTTTGATTACATTTGGCAATACATGTTTGCATTGTTCAGGTGGCTTTTGGAAAAAAAACTATTTAGTTTACTGTTGCACTGCATGTAGTGGGCCTGATATTGGAATTCCTCAACTTCTGAATATGTTAATCTTCTTTATCATTTCTTGTCCTGCAGAATGCTCATAAGGTTCCTCCACCATGGCTTATTGCAATGCAGAGATATGGACCACCCCCATCATATCCCAATCTTAAAATCCCAGGTTTGAATTCTCCTATTCCGGAGGTAAGACATACACATATGATTCTTTTGTGTACACCTAGATTTTTTTATTGATGGATTTTTTTTGTGTTCTTTTAGTATTTTCTTTTGCAATGCACTAATTCAACTTTCTCCTTTATTTAAAATGCTTACTAATATCCCTAGGGCTGTTCGTTTGGATATCATGCTGGTGGTTGGGGCAAGCCTCCTGTAGATGAAATGGGAAAACCACTTTATGGCGACGTGTTCGGAACCAATGCCTCAGATTTCCAGGTAAGCAGCTGCCACAATACATGCTTTAAAGTGGTTGTAAACATTGAAATGAAATATCGACAAAGCGTATCATATAGTGTGTTCCTACCTCAGTCCATAGCACCTGGTGTGAATCCTGGTCACTGTCTCCTTCCTACAGTTTTCTCTGTGGCTCGCAGTGACTCTCCCCAAGCACACAGGAAGTGATGGACAGCCTTCCTGTGAAGCTGTGTATAGGGGTGTCCAGGTCCTCCATTCCACAGGTGTCAGATTACCCTTAGCTCTGTGCTGTGGAGTGTGACATCAGAAATCCACCTCCTGCAAGCTGAAAAATACTCTGGAGTGCTCTAGGGGAGAGAGGGCTGCAGCTTCATTATTGTTTATAACCCAAGTCTTGTCATTTTAAGAGGCTTGTGTAAAGGTTTATTACCACTTGTACAATATTATACCGAATATTTTCATCCCTTTTTATCAGTGTATCTGAATCTAAAACTGTGTTTTTGGGGAGGGGTGGGAGTAGTAGAAACCAACAATTTTTCTCTTTCGTTTATTGAAGGACGCAGCTTCTTAATCTTGACATGTGGGGTATGCACCTTTTACTAGGAGTAGACTAGGCAGATCATAGTTCAGACAAAAAGCAAGCTAACCCCTCCCAGGGGGCAGTCCTCACTCTGCATAACCCCCTGCGCCCTGCTAGTACTTCAGTTTTTTTCTGCCTAGTGCAAGGAGTAGCACCTAGGCTCCCTGCTGGGATTTGCGGTTCCCCAATTTTTTTGTTTTTCTCAAGCTATCTGATGAAGAATGCAATAAAGCAGCCGGCTGGGGGACAGGCTGGAGATCTTTAGGTCCAGGTAGTCTCCCCAGCGCGGGCGACGGATGCCAGCCGTCCCTTAGCTGCTTGCGGGGTCGGCTGCATCGGGCCCCTTTCTGCGCGGGGCGGCCGGCGGGTTAAACGTCCCGTCAGCGTACTGAGGGACTGGGCTGCATCGAGGTGTCGCACGGTCAGCAGCTCACTCCCCACCTGTAGGGGCGGCAGGTCTGTCTCGGTTGGCTACCCGCTGCACCCGTCTGGAAGGGTGAGTACACTTCCCCCACCCCACCCCCCCTCGGGGGTGCGGAGCGGGGGGGCTGGCAGGTGTCCCTTTACCCCCCTGTCCGGGCGTGGGTGGTTCGGGTCGTCCCTCTCACACACCATATTTTGACCAGTTTGTCTACAAGGAATGGCAGCGTCCTCAGAATTCGTTTGCATTACCAAAACGCTTTCTGTGCGATATCCCTTTGAGGATAGCTTGCTGCAGAAGTGGGTGTCCCCCGTGGTAGACCCGCCGGTGGCCCGCCTGAACAAGGCTACCACGATCCCAGTGGAGGGCTCTCCATCTGTTAAAAATCCAGGCGGACGGAGGCGGTGTCCAATGCTATGGGCCGCCACCAGGCTATGTTCCTGGTGGCGGGGGCGGCCATGCGGCCGGTACTGGCGTCAGCGATGGTGGCGCAGACACTCACGGAGTGGGCGACAGTGTTGCACAAGGATTTGGGGGACCTCGTGGTCTCTTTGGAGTTTGTGTAGCTGGCTGACCAGCTGGCGCAGGGTACCTCTGCGAAGCGGCCTTGGACGTAGCTCCCATGCTGTCAAAACTCGCCGTTTTTGCGATCATTAAACGGCTGCTGTGGCTAAGGTGCTGGTCGGGCAACCATGCGTCGAAAAAAGGCCTCACGGACCTGCCGTTTCAGGGCGGTCGGCTGTTTGGGACTTCTGTGGATGAGATTATTAAGAATTTCACTGGGGGGGGAAGAGTACTTTTCTTCTGGAACCCAAGCGGCAGAAGCAACGCCGAAAACAGGGTCCCTCTTTTTCTACTCAGAAGCATTTATTTCGTGCGCCCCGTGCAGCGGGCGCAGGTAATCGGTCCGGCAAGGCTGCCGCGGGGAACCAGAAGAGTCCCTGGCAGCGCAAGTACAGGAAGGCGGAGGAGAAGCCCGCCTCCGCATGATGGGTTGCTCCGCCCAATGCTCGGGTGGGGGGGTCGGCTTCTGGGGTTCGCGGACTTGGGGACCGCTCGGATCTTTGGGTGCGAGAGGTGGTGTCGTCCGGGTACAAGATAGAGTTCTGTACCCTACCCCCGGACAGGTTCTTCCCCTCAAATCTGAGACTCCCTCCCAGGCGTCGTCAAGCTCTGTTTTGGGGCTGTCCAGGCTCTGTTCGAGCAGGGGGTGATTGTCCCGGTACCTCCTGCGGAACGTTTCCGCAGATTTTATTCCAACCTCTTTGTGGTTCCAAAGAAGGCTGGAGTCAGGCTGGTTCTGGGCCAGAAGGCGCTCAATCGCTTTGTGAAGGCGCGCAAATTCAGGATGGAATCAGTCCGTTCGGTCGTGGCCGCGCTGCGCCAGGGGGATTTCCTGGCTTCTCTGGACATCAGGGACGCGTACTTCCACGTTCCCATTTGTGTTCAGCATCAGCGCTTCCTGCGTTTCGCGGTGGAGGACCTCCGCTACCAGTTTGTGGCTCCCCCCCTTCGGCCTAGCCTCCGCTCTGCGAGTCTCCGCCAAGCTGTTAGCTCCGGTGCTGGCTCTGCCAAGGCAGAGGGGCATTGTTGTGGTGGCATATCTAGATTATCTGCTCCTTAGGGCGGAGTCGGCTCCTGCCCTGGAGGACATCGTCTCTATCACCCTGGCCTCCCTGCGGGACTTCGGCTGGTTGATCAACCTTCAGAAGTCGACGCTGGTCCCATCGCGCCGCCTAGAATATCTGGGCCTGATACTGGACACAGAGCAGGCGAGGGTGTTCTTGCCTCCGGCCAAGTTGCTGACGCTGCAAACTGCGGTACGGGCTCTGCTGTCATGATGGTGGTCTTCCTTAGGTTTCTGCATGCGGGTGTTGGGGCTCATGGTGACGGCCTTCGAGGCGGTACCGTATGCCCAGAGTCACACCCGGCTCCTGCAGTGGGCGATTCTGCTGCAGTGGGACAAGTCTCCGTTGTCTCTGGATCAGGTGATCAGGTTGGATCACCAGATCAGGGGGGCTCTTGCCTGGTGGCTGCGGGCCCCGGCGTCGAGTCTGGGAAAGTCTTTCCTTCCCCTGGAATGGTCGATTGTCACGACCGACGCCAAACCTTAGCGGGCTGTGGAGGAGTCCTGGGGCGGTTGTCTGCCTAGGGCCGATGGTCCTCGGAGGAGTCACGCCTTCCGATCAATGTGCTGGAACTGCGGGCGATCAGGCTCTGCCTCGCCCATTGGTCAGAGGTTGCACGGTCGCCTGGTTCGGGTGCCAATGCCACGGCAGTGGCGTATGTAAACCATCAGGGCGTCACAAAGAGCGTGGCAGCAGCCGCAGAAGCGGCCCACATCTTGAGGTGGGCAGAGCTTCATGTGCCAGCCATCGCCGCTGTTTACATTCCGGGCTAGAGAATTGGCAAGGGGACTTTTTCAGTCGCCAGACTCTGGATCAGGGAGAGTGGTCCCTGCATCCGGAAGTGTTCTGTCAGATCTGCCAGAGGTGGGGCACGCCAGATGTGGACCTGCTGGCGTCCCGGTTCAATCGCAAGGTGCGAACCTTTGTGTGCAGAGCAAGGGATCCGTTGGCGGATGCCCTTGTGGCTCAGTGGTCTCCGTACCGGCTTCTTTATGCCTTCCCTACTTTCAAGCTCCTTCTGTGTCTGTTGTGCAGGATAGAAGTGGAGGGGATTCCGGCTATCCTGGTGGCTCCGGATTGGCCTCGGCGTCCTTGGTACGCCGACGTAGTACGGATGATAATGGATGTTCCCTGGCGGCTTCCGCTATGCGAATGTCTGCTGTCGCAGGGGCCCGTACTGCACCCGGCTTTACACTCGCTGGCTTTGACAGCCTGGCTATTGAATCCCAGTTATTGAGGGATAGGGGGGTCTCTGAGTCAGTGATCCCCACCATGCTTAAGGCACGCAAGTCCATGTCACACAAGATCTATCACCGCACCTGGAAGGCTTATATTGCTTGGTGCGAGACTGGGGGGGGTGGAACCCCCGTTCCTTTTCAGTGGCTCGTTTACTGGCCTTTCTTCAGCAAGGCCTGGATCAAAAACTGGCATTGAGTACCCTCAAGGGGCAGATTTCTGCCCTAGCTATTCTTTTCCAGCGTCCGTTAGCGGCGCACTCTTTGATTCGTACGTTTGTACAGGGGGTACGTCATGTGGCCCCTCAGGTGCGGTCGCCTCAGGCGCCGTGGGACCTGAACCCGGTGCTTTCAGTACTGCAGAAGCCGCCATATGAAAAGATCAGAGACCTTTCTTTGATTGTTGCTCTCGCAAAAGGTGGCCTTTTTGGTGACCATCACATCCGCCAGGCGGGTGTCTCAGTTGGCGGCTTTGTCTTGTAGGTCTCCCTACTTGGTCCTGCATAAGGACAAGGTGGTGCTGCGCCCATCTCCTTCGTTTCTACCAAAGGTGGTTTCCTCTTTTCACATTAATGAGTACATTGTCCTTCCTTCGCTGTGTTCGCGCCCTTCACATCCTAGGGAGGTTGCTTTGCACTCCTTGGATGTAGTTAGGGCTCTACGGGTGTATTTGTCGGTCACGGCCTCCTTTCAGAGGTCGGACGCGTTGTTTGTGGTGGCGGATGGACTGCGCAAAGGGCTGGCGGCCTCGTCGGCCACTATCTCGCTTTGGAACAGACAGACTGTAACCCGTGCGTATGAGGTTCGAGGTCAAGAACCCTCTTTTCCGGTCACGGCTCATTCCACCAGGGCGATTAGTACTTCCTGGTCTTTCCGACACCAAACGTCGGTGTCTCAGGTGTGCAAGGCTGCTACTTGGACCTCTGTGCACACCTTTGCAAAGTTTAACAAAGGTGATGTGTCTGCATCTGCGGATGCTGCTTTTGGCCGCAAAGTTTTGCAGGCAGCGGTGTAGGCGCGTCTGGCGCCTCCCGGAGATTTTCCGTTGGGTACAGTTGTTATTGTGTTACCCACCCCTCTTTGGTTGACACTGCTTTGGGACGTCCCCACATGTCAAGATTTGGAGGCTGCGTCCGTCAATGAAAGAAAGAGAAAATAGGATTTTTTGACTTGCCGCAAAATCCTTTTCTCTGAGTTCATTGACGGACGCAGCACCCACCCCTCTGTGTTCTGAGTTTGTACTGCTTGTTATGAACTGAAGTACTAGCAGGGCGGAGGGGGTTATGCAGAGTGAGGACTGCCTCCTGGGAGGGGCTAGCTTGCTTTTTGTCTGAACTATGTTCTGCCTAGTCTACTCCTAGTAAAAGGTGCATACCCCACATGTCAAGATTAAGAGGCTGCGTCCGTCAATGAACTCAGAGAAAAGGATTTTACGGTAAGTCAAAAAATCCTATTTTATTCCTGCCTGTGTTTTGTGTAGGGGAGACTATGTAACTGTTCTTGTAATCACGGTCACTCAGGCTACAAATTATGGAAAAGCTAATATTTTGGCTTGTCACCAGAACAGGAATAGGGTGCAAAATTGCAAGAGATGGTTGTTTTGGTGACCTTTACTTTGGAGAGATTTCCTCTCATTTCTTGTTTTACCTGCATGAGAGGAGGTAAATGGTAATCATGTTTTCAAATATACATTTACCAAATAAGAAAAACAAAGTTCAGTTTTCTCACCAATGAGAAATTGAGATTGAGATGATATGCCTTTTAAAGAATTTTGTTTTGTTTTTGACATTTAGAGTAAAAATGAAGAAGAGGATATAGACAGAACCCCATGGGGAGAACTGGAACTGTCTGATGATGAATCGTCTTCTGAGGAAGAAGATGAAGAAAGTGATGAAGATAAAGCAGATGAGACTGGATTCATTACACCTGCAGATAGGTGAGTGATTAAGGGGTTCTAAGGCTGAGTTCACACTATTGTGAATTGGATGTGGATTTTCCCGCATCTAATTTGCGTGTCACTTCTCCACAGCTGCTCCGGTGTGAATTACACAGGAGTCATGTGCGTCTTCTGGTCCATTTCAGGTCTGAATTCAGCCAAAAATTGAGACTAAAATCGGACCTGAAATGGTGAACAGGGACGCACTGGACCCCTGCTTTGAGCCGCTCCGTTCTGCAGTGTGAACCCAGCCTTGCATAGCTATCACGCTTTTTTTTTTTCCTTTTTACCTTGACCACTTCAGTCCCAGTAATTTTTTCTTTTCCAAAGATTCGTTGACTAATAAAGTGATTTGTAAATGATCACCTTGTAAAACAACCCATTCAGCGGCACACTGATCATCCCAGTGAAAGGCTGTGTATGTGTAAGGAATATTATTATTATTATATATATTTTTTTTTTTTTTTTTTCTTTATTCCTTTTAAATACTATGTTTTTTAATTAGGGAGAGGGGTCTGGATTAGGTTACGGCAATGTGATACAGCATCTCTCTGAACTAACAATCAGCTCTGCTCCTGGGCTTTGTGCTGGACTACAGCTGTCACCAACAAGCTGCAGTTTTAGGAGTAACAGCCGCCTGCCAAAGCCACTGAAATGTTTAAAAAACAGCACTAAGACAAACATATTCTGCGACTCAGTGGTCAAGCTTTTTTAACTGCTGTCAATTTCTTTGCAGAAGCTTTTTTTTTTTTCTTGTTGCAAACTGTTTTGTTATGTCTTTGTGCAGTGGCCTTATTACTCCTGGAGGATTTTCGTCTGTTCCTGCTGGTATGGAGACACCAGAACTTATTGAGCTGAGAAAGAAAAAGAATGAAGAGGCAATTGATGGGTATGACGCTCTACTTAATATTTATAGTGCTGAAAGAGTTTTAGAATATTTTATGTACTTTTCCCAACACTGCCAGATGTTCTCCTTTCAGTGTTAAATCTGTCAGTAAAAATCAAAGCATGTCAAATTCTGCTTGACTTTTTAGATAATGCAGTTTCAAATAAACTGCTAGCATATGTTGACAATTAAAGCAGAACCACACTGCTACTGAGTGCCACTAACAAAAAATGCTAATTATTTTATTTTTAAAATTCAAAACAAACTCACCCATCCACCCATGTCTCCATGCTTTATTTTGCTTAGAAATCACTTTGAAAAACACCCCCCTAGCATTCAGGCCATGGCCATCCTGAGTAAGGGCAGATGTAGAATTTACTTCCTGAAATACATCTGCTCAGGCATGCAGGCAGGAGGGTGAGCTTAGCTGTGGAAACCCCTCCTCCCCTCCTGAAGACTTCTGGGATGTATGACATAACTTGCCATGTCCTGGAGATATGTGGCGGTGGTACTAACTGTTGGACTCCTCTAATGCTAATAGGGGATGCTCTCCGGACTTGGTTTCCTGGGCTGCAACTGCCGGCTTTACGGAGTTGTGGCGTTGGAAACACCCACAGTAACGATGTTTCTCTCATATCTCTAAAACTCACCACTCGGCAGCTAGACTTGTCCTGGTATTCGGTAATCATCTCTCACAAAATTTGGTGCAGGGGGTGGAGTACCTGGCAGGAGGTCTGTTGGATCATAACCCCTTAGAGGTTATCCTGAAGCTAGGCTCTGCTTCCAGGGGAGGTGGATGGCTCTTAGCGCAGGGATAGTTGGCAGAAGAAAAGGTGGTTTTGCAGCTTCAGACCTCGGTGGCGGCATATTGGGCCGCCAACGAGGGCTCTTGTGACCCTCCAATTGTGTGGGACGCCTTCAAGGCAGTGGCCCGGGGTGAATGTATTTCCTCTATAAGATCAGTCCGTAAGAATCATAATGAGTTGATGCTAAATTTTCAGGAGGAGGAGAGGGAGCGGGCCGAAGCACATGCTGAGTCCCCATCGGATGAACTACTTGTGCCTCTGCTGGTGGCTCAGCGCAGGATCTCATTACATTGTACAAACTTGGCTCATACTGAAGTGAGGGACAGGGCACAATCTATCTTCTCCCAAGGGGAAAAGAAAGGGAAACTGCTGGCCCTCTTGGTGGAGGATAAGTCACCCCCACCAAACATCCCTAGTATTAAAACGCTGACCGGGGAATATGTGTCAACTCCATGAGAGATTATGGCGGTATTCACCGACTACTTCACCAGACTATACGCACCCATACCCCCATACGACCGTGAGCATCTGGACGCCTTGCTGGCAAATTTGCCCATACCTACCCTTTCAGTCACGGACAGGGACATGTTAGAGGCCAAAATTAGGCAAAAAGAAATATAAACTGCCATATTCACATTCCCGCCGGGGAAGGCCCCGGGGCCGGATGGCTTCTTGGCGGACTTCTACAAGACGTATGCTGAGGCCTTATCCCCTAGACTGAAATCATTATTTGAGTACTGTCTGGAGAACCCTCCTGACGTCTTTGCTCGAAGCTTATGTGATACTGCTGCTCAAACCGGGGAAAGATCTCTTGGAATGTTCTTCCTATCGCCTGTTGCACTGTTGAACATGGACCTCAAGATACTGACAAATACTGGCCTCCCTCATAGCTAAAATTATATCTACATTGGTGGACATCGACCAAACTGGGATTATGCCCGGGAAGTTGACCGACACAAACCTTAGACGGGTGTTCACACACTTAAAGCTGCCGAACGAGGGCCCTTCCCCGAGGATAATGGTGTCGATTGACATTGAGAAGGCCTTCGATTCGGTAGACTGGCAATATATGCAGGGGATCCTGGAGAGATCTTACTTTAAAAAATTAGACAGCCTGACCAGTACGTTCCTCTGGTCCCCTAGGCCAGCCGATTAGGTCTCAAAACGCTCCAGGAGCCACAGATTTGGGGAGGCTTGGCCCTCCCATACTGGCACAAGTATTTTATATAGCAGGCCAAATGGTGTTTGCACCCTGTTGGCTCACGGAGGAGGATGGGGATTCGGCTACGATACTTGAAGCAGCTCATTTGGGTTTTCTGGAAAGTCTGCGATTAGCCATACACAGGTTACAACAAACTGGCCTGCCATTGAGAGTTTCCATGATAGCGGTCATAAAGGCGTGGGAGGTGGCTCTCGGGTGGGCATGCCCAAGCTATTTGGGTACGTCCCCATCAGCCCCACTTTGGATGAATCCTAGGCTCGAACTTCCTGCAGCACCCAGATCCGGTGCTGTGGGCAGCGAAAGGAGTTAAGACACTAGGAGACATTACGAGGGAGGGGGACCTAATTACGACCGATTAAAAGACAAACCTGACTTGCCCAACTCCTATTTTTTCAGTTTTCTCCAGGTCACGCCTTCCGGTCACAATTTGCGGTTCAAAGGGTTGAGGCCTTGCCATCTGACCTTGAATCCCTATTGACAACTAAAGACTTACCCAAGACGTTATCTACGGTTTATAAGGAACTATTTAAGAAAACGCCACCAGCGATCTCCAGCTGTAGGGAATATTGGGTAGCAGAAGTGGAAGACCTCCAAGGAGAGGATTGGGATGGCTTGTGGGAACAGCCCTTTAAGCACTTGATATCCGCTAGAGATAGGCTGATTCAGTTCGACTTCATCCATAGGTTTATCCAGCAACACCGGCGGAGTGTTGGCGATGCTTACACTTACCGGCAGTGGCCGACCACCTTTTTTTTGGAAATGTGATCAAATACAGGCATTCTGGAAGGCTGCTCCCACTCTATCGTTCTGGAAGGAGTTGGTGAATGTTATGGTCCCATTTTATAAAGCCACATATCTAAACAGAGGGTGTGTTAAAAAATTCAACAGAGTATGGCAAACCTGGTTGGACGAAGAGGCTTGGTTGACAGATGGGGGCAGAAGGAGTTCCTTACTGTGTGAACGATACACTGGGCAGCACAAGGTACTGATTGTTAAAATACTAGGCTAAGGTCTATTGGAGACCAACTGGGGAATGGAGGGGGTGGGGAAGATCCGTTATATGCACTCCGGCAACTGATAAATTGACTGGGGCACAAGAAGCTGGTGGGGGAAGGGTTAAGGTGGGGGGGGGGGGGGGAAATCAGTTGGGATGAGGGGAAGTTGAATGTTAAGTTATTGTATTGTTATTGTTCAGTCCGGAGGGGCTGGCTTAGCGGCACCTCGCTGTGTTATGTTGTGCCACCTGTGTTGTGGTTGATGGTATTGTGATGTACTGTGAAAAAACTCAATAAACAGAATTATTAAAAAAAAAAAATAGTCAACGTTGATTGAGAGAGTGAAATTCTGCTTTAAGAACAGAAGGCTGCACAGACATCCTGTGCATTCCATGCATTAAGGTGAAAAACCTTTTGTTGTGCAGCAGCCCCTCTTTTACTTACCTGAGCCCGATCGTTCTATCGACAAGAACAAGCCCAGCAGCTCCAGCCGCTGTCTCGGGTCCTCATTGGATAGATTGATAGCAACAGGAACCATTGGCTCCCGCTGCTGTTAATCAAATTCAGTGACACGTGTGTCGGGGGGGGGGGGGGGGGCAGGGGCGAGTCCTGTTGTCTGTGTCAATGGACACAGCAGTAGGATTCAGGGGCATGACCCCATGGAAAGCGGCTCTCCGCGGGGGCACTTGAGAAGAGGCGAACCAGAAGCACCGGCTTGGGACCCCAGAAGAGGAGCTTCAGGGCCGCTCTGTGAAAAACCCTTGCACAGAGAAGGGGTAAGTATGACATGTTTGTTATATTTGCTTGCTTCAAGATCTCCTCCTTCCTGCTCCACTATTGCAGGGGTCACAAGTATCCCATCAAGTACATTTTGTTCAGGGAGATTGCAGGGTTGTGGTACAGGGCCTCAGTACTCTTTTCACTTGGCCATTGGTCTCCTTCTGATTCCTGCCTTCTTCTGGTCATTCAGTTGACTCATTGGCAGCCAGATCCTTCCTTTTTTGGATGTTCTTTGGTAAATCCATCACAGTGGAGCATATCATTTTATATGATCGTTCTGAATATATAAGATAATTTTTTTGTTTGTTTTTTTATCAGCTGTTAAAACCATGTGTGTTTTAATTGTTTTGGCTTAACCACTTCAGCCCCGGAAGGATTTCCCACTCTAGGACCAGAGCACTTTTTGCGATTCGGCACTGCGTCACTTTAACCACTTCCTTACTGGCCACTTAAACCCCCCTCCTGCCCAGACCAATTTTCGGCTTTCAGCGCTGTCGCATTTTGAATGACAATTGCGCGGTCGTGCGACGTTCTACCCAAACAAAATTTGCGCCCTTTTTTTACCACAAATAGAGCTTTCTTTTGGTGCTATTTGATCCCCTCTGCGTCATTTCTGATCACCGCTATAAACAAAAAATGAGCGACAATTTTGCAAAAAAGAACAATATTTTTTACATTACAAATCCATAAAAAAAAAAAAAAATTATTCATCAGTTTAGGCCGATCTATATTCTTCTACATATTTTTGGTTAAAAAAATCGCAATCGGCGTATATTGATTGGTTTGCGCAAAAGTTATCGCGTCTACAAACTATGGGAATTGATTTATGGCGCTTTTATTATTTTTATTTTTTTTTACTAGTAATGGCGGCGATCTGCGATTTTTATCGGGACTGCGATATTGCAGCGGAAATGTCACATTTTTTACACATTTTTGGGACCAATGACATTTATACAGCGATCAGAAATTTAAATATCCACTGATTACTGTATAAATGTCATTGGCAATGAAGGGGTTAACCTGCAGGGGGCAGTGAAGGGGTTAACAGTGCTCCCTGGGTGTGTTCTAACTGTGGGGGGGGGGGGTGGCTGGCCGGGACATAACAGATCTAACTGATCCCAGTGACAGGGATCAGTAGATCTGGTATGTCCCCTGTAACAGAACGGAGAACTGCCGTGTTTACATCGGCGGTTCCTCGTTCTGCAGCTCTGTCAGGCGATCGTGGGACATCGAGTCCGCCAGACCCACGGGCACGCCCGCACAACGTGCGGCGGCCGCGCGCGCGCCACCGCCTCCAGGGGGCGCGCCTGGAGAGTGCACATGGACGTCGTGCCGGCATTTCAGATCCGCGCTGGAGCGTTCTTTTGGTGGTATTTGATCACCTCTGCGTCACTTTTGATCACCGCTATAAACACGCAAAGAACGACAATTTTGAAAAAAACAATGTTTTTTACTTTTTGCTATAATGCACATCCAAAAAAATATATAATAAAACAAATGTATTTATCAGTTTTGGCCGATATATATTCTTCTACATATTTGTGGTAAAAAAAAAAAATCGCAATCGGCATATATTGATTGGTTTGTGCAAAAGTTCCCGTGTTTGCAAACCATGAGAATTCATTCTTGACATTTTTTACTTTTTTTTTTTCACTAGTAATGGCGGCGATCTGCGACTTTTATCGGGGATGCGGTACTGCAGCGGACACCTTTTTGGGACCATGGACATTTATACAGCGATCAGATCTAAAAAAAAAAAAAAAAAAAATTACTGTATAAATGTCACTGGCAGGGAAGGGGTTAACTGTGTTCCCTAGGCATGTTCTAACTGTATGGGAGCTTGGCTGCCAGGGGCATACCAGATCTAACTGATCGTGAGTAAAGGGATCAGTAGATCAGTGTCATGCCGCCTGTCAGAACGTGAAACTGCCGTGTTTACAACAGTGGTTCCCCTTTCTTCCGCTCTCACAGGCAATCGCGGGTCGCCGGCGGACATCGAGTCCACCCGACCAGTGGGCATGCTCTTGGAGCGTGCATCGGGAGTGCACGTTCACCCACAAATCGCACATTCATGAATCGCCGTTTATAGACAGCAATTCGCTATAACGAGCCACACTGCCACAGTAAATGTACACGACCGCGGTCAGTAAGTGGTTAGACTGTTGTTGTGTCATAAATATCAAATTCATTTTTATTAATGGTTCCTTACATGTATCCATTTCTTATTTCTATTCTGGTAAGTTTACTTATTTTATTTTTTTTATAACTCAACAGTACAGAGACTCCACTACTTTTCACGGTGCTTCCTGAGAAGAGAACTGCAACTGTTGGTGGTGCAATAATGGGATCCACTCATATCTATGATATTTCTTCGGTGAGTTTGAATATGAAATATAAACTGAGTTGAAAAAATGGGCTGTCAGTTGATCAGTTTTAGTTACATCGGCTTTGTTTACTTGGGAGTTCCTTAATGCAGAAGTATCCAAATATGTTGAATACAGTTCTAAGGTATGTGTGATTTTGAATCCATTTGTGTGCTTCTTAATGGATGGATTGGATATACTTAGTACACATTAAAAGATTTCATGTAGATAAACATATGCAATTTTTCCAGTTTTTCTTAATTCTGAGAAAATTACTACATTTTTTTTTATCGTCCAAGGGACACAGGATCCGTATTAAAGTTAATTTTCAACCTAACTTTAACTGTGCTTAAAATGTGCTCCCCCTTCTTCTGCTACCTATTCTGCCAAAAAAAATAAAAAATTGTGTATGCCTACATATTTTTAGCTTGCTCCAGTCCCCTGGTCCCGCAGCTCTGGCACCTGTCAGTGAGTGGGGGCTGAAGTGGAGAGTAGGGAGCGCCAACAACGTCTGGGACATGGAACCTATTAGTGATGCCATGGCTGCCAGAATTCACAACCACTGTTGAGTGCTCACTCCCTCTCCCCTGCAGCTGCCACTCATTGACATGCGGGATCATGTGCTTGGAGCAGACTAAAAAAGTACACAGATCCTTTTTTTTTTTTTTTTTTTGCAAAGGTTAGGCGGGATAGGTAGTAGGAGGTGGAGGTACTATTTTTAAGCGTAGTGTTAGGCTGGAATTCAACTTTAATTCTAAAACAAATGAGTTATACTTATGCTTAGCTAGATTGGACACATGCTAACAAAGCTGCTAGTTAGCCACACTCTTTAATTCCTGAATTCCGGCAGCAAACATAAAGTCGTCTATACTGCTGCAGAAACACAGGGCCCTTTACTACACTGTTTGTAGGGTTATCATAGGGTTATAATGCATATTTTTTTTCATTTAGAGATCTAAAATTCCAACTTTTTTTGCCTTTATATCACGTTTTAACAGGTTTGTTTTGTGCTTTGCAGCATAACCAGTACTGTTTTGGTCACTGAAATAAGGTTGCCCACATGTCTTTTTTTTTTTTTTATTTATTTATTTATTTATTTTTTACCACTTCAGTGAATTGCCTTAAGAGGATAAAATTCAGCATCGCTTTCATATAAACCTCTAATTTCATCACATCGTTGTGGTATTCTTTTTATGTGCTTTTTATACTCTTTAAATCCAAAATACTTTATTTAAAAAATGATTACACCTTTCCACATGTATAAAAATTAATATTTCCATTATCTCCAAGTTTATCTCTACCCATCCACCCTAACCACCCCCATGCATCCCATTCACATACATCCTCCATCCGATCATCTCCCTTACTCCACGTATCTTCTTTAGGCACCTATATTCCTACTTATCGTAAAGGTATCCCATTTCTTCCAACCAAGGTCCCCATTTCTTTTCAAATTTCTTAAGGTTACCTCTTTTCACATAGGCCCCCTTCTCTTTCCAAATTACATCATGAATTGTTTTAACCCAATCTTCTACAGTTGGTGTAATAGCTTGCCATTTTTGGGCAATTACTTTCCTTGCTTGATACAAGCATCCCTCTATAGCGGTTAGGGTGTTGTTTCTTCCTTTCCCCTGTTTTATAAGACCCAATATACATGTTATGGCTTGAGGTTCGAGTGCAGTATGAAATACCCTATTAATAGTACACATCACTCCCTCTCAGTATCTAAAGAGTTTGGGGCACCTTCATACCATATGTAGGAGGTCCCCCCTCTTCTGACACCTGGGACACTGATCATCTTGCCTCCTTCCAAATTGAAATAGTTTATGGGGAGTATAATACACCCTATATAACAAAAATAAGTGCGACATTCTCTGTGAGGGAGCCATTGATACCCGAGGACATGCCCTTAGAATTTCCCTCCATTGTTCAATAGTTATCGTCCCTATATCCTCTTCCCATTTTCTTCTACTTGGATGTTCACTTCCAGACTCTTATTTTCCTTATATCTAAGTATAGCCCTGAAATCCCTCCTTTCCGCAATCCTGTTTCTATAACCCTTTGGAGAATAGGCATCTCGTCCCACTCCACGAGCTGGGTTTTGAATTGCGCCTCCAATGCATGTCTAATTTGCAAATATTTGAAAAATGAACGTTTGGGGATATCAAACTCATTCTTCAGGTCCATAAACTATTTTAGCACGCTCCCTACATACAGTTGCTTGAGTCTGCTGACACCTCGTGACTCCCATTCTTTAATTGTTCCTATAGCCTGTACTTCTTTTAAGTTATTGTTCCATAACGGAGTAAATTTTGATAAAGTACCGTATCCTAATTGCAGCTTTACTGTATCCCATACTTTCATTATCATTACCAGCGTTGGAACCTCAAGGGCAAAAGATTTTGCCTCCAAGGCTTCCACTACTTTGTTATGCTGAGTGTTTTGTTAGCATAATTCTGCTATTCGCATCATTCCCTCCTAAACAGCCACATCCCACAATCTGCTGCAGTTGGGCTGCTAGATAGTAATTCAACGGACATGGTAGAGCCACTCCTCCTTCCTCTTTCTGAAGTTGTAAAGTACTTAACCTAATCCTGGCTTTGCCCTTATTCCATATTAATTCCCTAAACAGGGTATCTATTTTTTTAAACCGTTTATTAAACAGCCAAACTGGGGAATTATGTAGAATATACAGTAGTTGCGGCATCCAAACCATTTTAATCAAACTACATCTGCCAGCAGCAGACAGTTGGAATCGTTTCCATATTTCGCTCTTACGCTTGAATTTTTTTAAAAGGGGTACTAGGTTGTCCATAAGGAAATGATTGGGATCTTTTGAGAGAACGATACCTAAATAATTTAACTTGTCTACAACCCTCAGATGGATAGCTGCTGATTTTAACAAGGTACTCCCTAGATCTATCGGGAGTAATGCAGAGTTCTCGCAGTTTATTTTTAAACCTGAGAGGTCTCCAAACTTATTAACCAGATCTATTGTTGCTGCTAAGGAACTCTGGGTATCCCCCAGAAACAACAGGACATCGTCTGCATACAGGGCAATCTTTTCCTCCCCTGTTGACCTATGAAAGCCCTGTATGTTTATAGATGACCTAATTGCCTCCGCCAGGGGCTCCATCGCCAGGGCAAAAAGAAGCGGGGACAACGGACATCCCCGTCTCATCCCTCTCCTCAAGGAAAACCCGCTTGAACACTTATTGTTAACCCTGACTCGAGCTCTGGGGGAATTATAAAGTGTTCTAACCCATTTAATAAACAAAGGGCCAAATCCAAATTTTCCCAGGACCCGCCAGAGATATCCCCATTCCAGACAGTCGAAGGCCTTAGCAGCATCCAGAGACAGAATGGCCTTTGAACCCACATTCTCTGATTGTATCTGCAGATTTAGGTACACCCTCCTGATGTTCCCACTAGTAGATTTGTCCGGAATAAATCCCGCTTGAACAGGGTGTACCAGTCTCTGAATGGCTTTCTTCAATCTGGATGCCAAAACCTTCGCCAGAATTTTTGTATCTGCACACATCAATGAAATTGGTCTGTAAGAGGAGACCTCGAGCGGGTCCTTCCCTTCCTTATGGAGCATGGTTATAGCAGCCTCTCTCATTGATATTGGCAATTCCTCTGTATCAGCTGCCCAATTTACAACTTTTAATAATTCTGGGAGTAACACTTTCCCATAGTGTTTATATACTTCTATTGGGAGCCCGTCAGGACCGGGAGACTTCTGGTTCGCCATTTCCTTTACCACTTTATTTAATTCTTCTAAGGTAATGGGCGCATCCAAGCTCCCCCTTTCTTCTTTTGATAGCTCTGGTAATTTAAGGCCGTCCAAGAAGCATGTCATTGCCTCTTTAGTGCCTCCTCCCTGTGATCTATATACCCCCTCATAGTATTCCTTAAATGTCTCTATCTCTGCTGTATTCGAAACCACCCTACCTTCTATAGTTCTTATTGCTGAGATACAATTAGATGGGGAGTTCGCCTTAATCAAAAAGGCCAGAACCCGACCCATTGACTCTCCCTCCACAAAAGAGCTCTGCCTCTTGAACATGCGCTTGTTCTCTTCCCTTCTGATTTCTATTATTCTATACCTCTGTTGGCTATCTACCATATCCTTATACCTCTCTTCTGTGGGATCCTCTATATATCGTTTCTCCGCTCCCTCCACCTCTCTCTTAATAACCTTTTCCCATTCCCCATTCTTCTTTTTGATTTTATTGATCTGCTGGATTAGTAACCCCCTCAAGAAAGCCTTCAGGGTATCCCATACCACCCCCACTGATGCTGATCCAATATTGAAGTTCATAAATTCCCCCAACGCCGCCAATACTTCCTTCCATAATCTCCATCCAGACTGGGTTTACTTTCCAGTTGCCCATACTACTGATCCCCTCGTAACGACAACAACAGGGGTGAATGATCCGAAAGTCACCATGGCAAATATTCTGCTTTTTCCATTAAATCAAAGGCCTCTTTGTTGCCCAATAGGTTGCCCACATGTCACACACTTTAGAATCCAAACATTTGCATAAGGTTATTGATAGTTAAAGTTGAACTAAGTTATTGTGTGTGTATAACCGTTCAAAATGTCATGATTCTAAACGGAATATAGTTAAAAGTGAACTGTTTTTAATTTGTATTCACCATTCCCTCATAGGCATTATCCCGAAGGGGTGCATCTACTGAGCCGCAAGGTGTAGAAGTGGCACTGGCTCCCGAAGAGCTTGAATTGGATCCATCTGCCATGACACAGAAGTATGAGGAAAGAGTACGGGAAGCACAAGAGCAAGTACAAAAAGAGGACTTCAGTGACATGGTGGCTGAACATGCAGCAAAGCAGAAAGTACGAATTTTGCATCAAATTTCTGTGTGTGTGTGTGTGTGTGTGTGTGTGTGTGTGTGTGTGTGTATATATATATATATATATATATATATATATATATATATATATATATATATATATTATATAAAAAATACACACATAAAGACAAAATATGAATGAATGCATGCTTATGCTGACTGAAGAGTGTCTGCATGAGGAGGGATTCTTGGCTATTAACTGACTGATAAATGGAGCATTATTAAAGCGGGGTCAGAACAGGTAATAGAGTATTCACAAAGGACAACATGGTAGAGAGGGGAGCAGGGAGTAAAGTTTAGAGTCTTCTGAAAACAGGGAATAATATGACAGAAGAGGAGCATTGTGCTTGCGTTGGACTGATCTGGGAGAGGAGGATTTGGATGGGAGGGAAGGTGACCACTATGTTTTTGGTCTGGGAATGGGGGGGGGTAGGTGGCCAAAAAATGTGTTCTTTGTATGCAAGGGGTCTAGTTCAAGACAGGAGCAAGGCAAATGAGCAGCAAAAAGCTGCAGTAGCTTTGTGCTGTATTGAGAAGTCCTGGCTGTGACACTGTTTTGTGTGTAATATCAGCTGTTGCAGCATAAGCGATGTTGAAGATCTGCGTATATTGCATATTTGTGTGTATGTATGTATGTATGTGTGTGTGTATATATATATATATATATATATATATATATATATATATAATCTGATTAGTCATAACATTATGACCACCTTTTGATAGGAAGGTGTCAAAACACTCAGTTGCGTATGGTGCTGCGTGGCCCCAGACCGATCGGGGTGCTCATGCTGACTCGTGTTCAGTCAAAAGCGCCTACCATGGGCATGTGAGCATCAGAACTTTACAATGGACCAAAGACCTGGTATGATTAATTCAAGAATGTTGTGTTCCTCAAACCGACGAGTTTGAGGTGTTGACTTGGTCTCCAAAATTTCCAGATTTCAGTCCAATCACACATCTGTGGTATGTGCTGGAAAAATAAGCCCGACCCATGAAGGGTCCACCTTGCAACTTACAGGACTCAAAGGATTTCTACTGGTGGCTTGGTGCCGGGTTACCACAGCATACCGTCTAGAGTCTATGCCATGACTCGTTAGAGGGTGGGTGGCCATAATGTTATGGCTGATTGTTTTTTGTGTGTATGTATGTATGTATATATATATATATATATACACACACACACACACACACACACACACACACACACACACGCGTTGCGTTGTGCTAATAAGTTTACATACCCTGGCAGAATTTATGACTTCTTGGCCATTTTTCAGAGAATATGAATGATAACACAAAAACTTTTCTTTCACTCCATCGTTAGTGTTTGGCTGAAGCCATTTATTATCAATCAACTGTTTACACTCTTTTTAAATCCTAATGACAATAGTAACTACTCAAATGACCCTGATCAAAAGTTTACATACCCCAGTTCTTAATACGGTGTATTGCCCCCTTTAACATCATTGACAGCTTGAAGTCTTTTGTGGATGAGGCTCTTTATCTTCTCAGATGGTAAAGCTGCCCATTCCTCTTGGCAAAAAGCCTCCAGTTCCTGGAAATTCTTGGGCTGTCTTGAATGAACTGCACGTTTGAGATCTCCCCAGAGGTGGCTGAATGATATTGAGGTCAGGAGACTAAGATGGCCACTCCAGAACCTTCACTCTATTCTGCTGTTGCCAATGACAGGTCAACTTGACCTTGTGTTTTGGATCATTGTCATGTTGGAATGTCCAAGTACATCCCATGCACAGCTTCCTGGCTGATGAATGCAAATGCTCCTCCAGTGATCTTTGATAACAGACTGCATTCATCTTGCCATCAATTTTGACTGAATTTCCTGTGCCTTTGTAGCTCACACATCCCCAAAACATCAGCGATCCACCTCCGTGTTTCACAGTAGGAATGGTGTACCTTCCATCATGGGCCTTGTTGACTCCTCTAAATGTAGCGTTTATGGTTGTGGCAAAAAAAGCTCAATTTTGGTCTCATTACTCCAAATGACTTTGTGCCAGAAGGTTTGAGGCTTGTCTCTGTGTTTTTTGGCGTATTGTAAGCAGGATACTTTGTGGCATTTGCATAGTAATGGCCTTCTTCTGGCGACTCGACCATGCAGTCCATCTTTCTTCAAGTGCCTCCTAATTGTGCATCTTGAAACAGCCATACCACATGTTTTCAGATAGTCCTGTATTTCACCTGAAGTTATTTGTGGATTTTTCTTTGCACCCCAAACAATTTTCCTGGCAGTTGTGGCTGAAATTTTAGTTGCTCTACCTGACCGTGGTTTGGTTTCAACAGAACCCCTCATTTTCCGCTTCTTGATTATAGTTTGAACACTGCTGATTGGCATTCTCAGTTCCTTTGATATCTTTTTATATCCCTTTCCTGTTTTATACAGTTCAACTACCTTTTCCCACAGATCCTTTGACAATTATTTTGCTTTCCCCATGACTAAGAATCCAGAAACGTCAGTGCAGCACTGGATTAAAGATGCAAGGTTCTGTTAGGAGTCCAGAAACTCATTGACCTTTTATACATACACACTAATTACAAGCAAACAGATCACAGGTGAGGATGTTACCTTTAATAGCCATTCAAACCTCTTTGTGTCAACTTGTATGCATGTTATCAGGCCAAAATCACCAGGGTATGTAAACTTTTGATCAGGGTCATTTGGGTAGTTTCTGTTGTCATTATGATCTAAAAAGAGTAAACACAGTTGATTGATAATAAATGGCTTCAACCAAACACTAACCATGAATGTAGGAATTTTTTTTTTTTTTTATCATTCATATTCTCTGAAAAAGGGCCAAGAAATCATAATTTTTTAATACAAGATATTTTTTAATACAAAGTATCTCACAAAATGAGTACACCCCTCACATTTTTGTAAATATTTGATTATATCTTTTCATGTGACAACATTGAAGAAATTACACTTTGCTACAATGTGAAGGAGAGTGTACAGCTTGTATAACATTGTAAATTTGCTGTCCCCTCAAAATAACTCAACACACAGCCATTAATGTCTAAACCGCTGGCAACAAAAGTGAGTACATCCCTAAGTGGTGATGTCCAAATTGGGCCCGATTAGCCATTTCTCCTACGTTCACTGACAGACGCAGTTCTTCATTGACTTGTGGGTTTATGCTTGTCCCACTAGGAGTTAACTAGGCAGGGAAAAGAACAGCTGGCCCCTCCCACGGTGCCGTCCTCTCTTCCCACATAAACCCTCCACATAGCAAAGCTCATCCAGTTTCAATGCCTAGTTTGCATAGGAGTTGACCTGGCTCCCTTAGGGGATTTGCGGTCCGGATTGTGATCGCTTTTTTACTTTTATTTCTCTTTACTTTTTACTACTACTTCTATCAAGCAGCGAAGTCTGCTATCAAGAAGTCGGCCGGGGCATAGAGAGTCGCTCGGACTCTGTACTTTCCCCGGCCTGGCCTACTGATGCGAGCCAGTCCCGCGGTATGGGGACCCGCCGCATTGTGCTCGTTCCGTGCGGGCGGCCTGGGGTGACCCCCATCTGTGCCCAAGTTCCGGATTGTGGTCCGGTTCGGGCGGTTTCTTCGGCCGGCAGCATCCCGCCCAGGCAGGGGCGGAAGGTCTGCAAACGGGTGGCTACCCGCTGCGCCCGGCAGGAGTGGTGAGTGAGAGTTCCTCCCTCCCCCCTTTTCAGGGGCGGAGGGGGGACCGACGCTGTCCGTGACGATTTAGGGTAGCCACTGGGTAAGGGCGCCATGGGGGCCTTCCCCCCCCCCCCCCCCCCCCCCGCTGCACCCGATCGTTTGCGCCGGTTTTTTGGGGTCCTCGCCGCCATGCTGCGATCCTCCGCCATTTTCTCGTAGCCGCGGACATACTGGGCAGATGGAGCCTTCCCTCTAGCGGTCAGAGCGGCCATTTGCGGTAGTGCACGTTCCTCTACAGGTGATTTCGGCCTCTAGTGTTTACTCGGCGGCCATAGTGGAGTTCCCTGCTGCTGTAAAAAACGTGTTGCAGACGTTTACTTTCTCTTTGGAACGGTGTGTGACTCCTGACAGGCGCAGCTCTTACGATCCTCTTTGCAGGCAGCAAACAGCAAGTATAGCTGGGCTCTCCTGTGGGTGCTGGTGGCGGCGGGTGCAGTCCTCCCGGGTGTCCCTGGTGCTCTGTGGGGCGGTGGTGTGAGGCTGTGTGGGGGTGCCTTAAAGCTAGTATTCACCTGCATTTTGCTGAAGGTGTTTTTTGGGGGAAAAAACGATGGCAGACTATCCCCCTGGGACCGCTAAGGAGGATTCAGCGGCAGCGCAATCTGCGCAAGGGGCCTTTTTGGACCAGCTGCGGGCGGTCTTCAGTGAGTTTCTCCCCCGGGCGGTTGTGGCCCGCAGGTCCCTAGGAAGCGTCCTGCACCCCCCTGTTCTCCTGGGGAGGACTCTGATCTGGAAGTGGCCTCGGGGGTCACAGTGACCCCAGTGGACCTCTCTGATGGTGAACTGGGCCCCTCGGACGGAGAGGAGGACCAAGGGGCAGCAGCTGCGCGCGAAAAGGCGCTGGTATCCGCCATTATCACTGGTATTCGCACTACACTGCGACTGAACCAGGATGGCGAATCGCAGACTTCTGCGTATGTGTGTGGGTCCACCAGGCCCCCCAGGGCCCCTAAGGCTTACCCCTATGATCAATTTTTGATCATCTGATCTATCGTGAATCGCAGCGTCCGCAACAGTCTCTTTCACTGTCAAAATGCTTTGCCACTCGCTATCCCTCTGAGGAAAGCTTTTTGAAGAAATGGGACTCACCTGTGGTGAACCCACCGATAGCCCACCTGAATAAGGCGACGACCATTCCTCTGGAAGGGGCCCCTTCCTTTAGGGACCCGGCTGACAGGCGGACAGAGGCGGTGTTAAAAGCTCTCTTCCTGGTAGCAGGCTCAGCTCTGCGGCCGGCCCTGGCAGCGCAATATCTGGCTGAGCGTATGGCGGAGCTCCAGAATGATCTGGACTGCGGCCGCCTGATGGATGCACCGCAGAGAGCTGATTTTTTTACATCAAGGTATTAAGTACCTCTGTGACACGGCCGTGGATATACTGCCTATGTTGTCCAGAATGGCGGTTTTTTTGCCATCATCCTCAGACGGGATCTCTGGTTACGTTCATGGTCCGGAGACCATGCGTCATTAAGGATTTCACAGGAGGTAAGAGCACTTTCCTCCCAGAGCCCCGGAGGCGTCAGTTTCGCCGTAGACAGGGGCCCCCTGCCTCGGGCCAAAAGAGTTTTTTTTTCGCGCCACGGGCAAAGGTACCTGATCGGGTAAGATCGCTGCAAGGGCCGGAAAGTGGCAGTGGCAGCGAAAGACCGAAAAGGCGGAGGAGGGCTGGGGGACGCCTTCTGGGGTTCACAGGCCGGTGGCTTGCTCACATTTACGACCGGTGGGTCCAGGAAGTAGTGTCCACCGGGTGCAGGATAGAGTTCAACTCTCTACCCCCAGACACGTTCTTCCCATCGAACTTAGGGCTCCCGCAGGCATGCCGGGAGGCCCTCTTCGGGGCTGTCCAAGCACTCTCGGACCAAGGGGTGATTGTGCCAGTGCCTCCAGCGGAGAGGTTTTGAGGTTTACTCAAACCTGTTCGTGGTTCCCAAAAAAGGGGGGTGGGGGGTCCGGCCAGTACTGGACCTGAAGGCCCTGAACCGGTATGTGAAGGCACGAAAATTCCGGATGGAATCGATCCGCTCGGCTGTGACCGCCCTCCATCAGGGGGAATTTATGGCGTCTCTGGACATCACGGATGCGTACCTCCATGTACCTATTTGTCCACGGCATCAGCGTTTCCTTCGCTTTGCAGTGGGGGACCTCCATTATCAATTTGTGGCATTCCCTTTCGGTCTGGCCTCAGCCCCTCGAGTTTTCACAAAACTGGTAGCTCCGGTACTGTCGTTACTGCGACAGAGAGGCATTGTGGTAGTAGCCTACCTCGACAACCTGCTCCTGCGAGCGGAGTCTGCCTCGGCTCTGGAGGAGAATGTGAGAATCACCATGACCTCGCTGCAGGACTTCGGCTGGTTGCTTAACCTGCAGAAGTCGACGGTGTCTCCATCCCGTCGCCTGGAGTATCTGGGTCTGATTCTGGACACAGAACAGGCAAAGGTGTTCCTTCCTCTGGCCAAGTTGCTGTCGCTGCAGTCTGCGGTGCGAACCCTCCTGTCACACCGACTGTCTTCATTACGATTCTGTATGCGGGTGCTGGGGCTCGTGGTCTCGACTTTCGAGGCGATACCTTACGCCCAGAGTCACACTCGACTTCTCCAGCGAGTGATTCTGTCTCAGTGGGACAGGTCTCCTCGGTCCTTGGACCTTCTGATCCGCCTGAACTCCCAGACCAGGGCATCTCTGACCTGGTGGCTTTGGGACTCGGCATTGACTCAGGGGAAGTCGTTCATGCCCCTTCAGTGGGTGATCATCACCACGGATGCCAGCCTTTCAGGCTGGGGTGGGATCCTGGGGCAGCTATCTGCCTAGGGCCGTTGGTCGGCACATGAAGCTCGCCTCCCCATCAATGTGCTGGAGCTGAGAGCGATCTGATTATGCCAGTGAGACAGTGAGGTTGCAGGGTCGTCCGATCCGGATTCAGTCGGACAATGCCACAGCAGTGGCATATGTGAACCATCAGGGCGGCACGAGGAGTCCAGCAGCTGCGGCAGAGGCAGCTCTGATGCTGCGTTGGGCGGAACGTCACGTTCTGGCAATCTCCGCCATTTACATTCCAGGCGTGGAAAACTGGCAGGCGGACTTGATGATCTCTCCATTCGGATGTATTCATCCAGATTTGCCGCAGAAGGGGGACGCCGGGCGTGGATCTCATGGCGTCTCGGTTCAGTCACAAGTTGAAGACCTTTGTGTCCAGAACGAAGGATCCGTTTGCAGTGGCCACGGACACTCTGGTGGCCCCCTGGGGCCGTTATCGCCTTCTGTACGCCTTCCCTCCGATAAAACTTCTACCGCGATTGATACACAGGGTAGCAGCAGAGGGAATACCAATAATCCTGGTGGCTCCAGATTGGATTCGGCGCACGTGGTACGCCGACGTGGTGCAAATGGTGGTGGACGTTCCCTGGCGGCTCCCGCTGCGAGACGATCTACTGTCTCAGGGTCCCATCTTGCTTTACCATCGCTGGCTTTGACGGCCTGGCTATTGAGTCCCAGGTGCTGAGGGACAGGGGAGTCGCTGACTCATTGATCCCTACCTTGTTTAAGGCTCGCAAGTGTACTTCTTGCAAGATATATCACTGCACCTGGAAGGCTTGTATATCTTGGTGCGAGGCGGAGGGTCATAACCCTCGCTCTTATGTGGTGTCTAGGGTCCTGACTTTTTTGCAGCAAGGCCTGAACAAAAAACTGGCTTTGAGTACTCTCAAGGGCCAGATATCGGCCCTGGCGATTCTTTTCCAGAGACCTCTGGCTTCGCACTCATTGATTCGTACCTTTGTTCAAGGTGTGCGAAATGTGGCGCTTCGGCTGAGGTCTCCCATGGCTCTGTGGGATTTGAATTTGGTGCTTTATGTGCTCCAGAAACCGCCATATGAAAAAATCAGGAAGATTTCCTTACAACTGCTGTCGCAGAAGGTGGCCTTTTTGGTGGCCATCACATCAGCCAGACGGGTGTCTGAGTTGGCGGCACTGTCGTGCAAGTCTCCCTATCTGGTCCTGCACAAGGACAAGGCAGTCTTGTGACCCTCTCCTTCGTTTCTTCCGAAGGTGGCTTCTTCCTTTCACATTAACGAAGATATTCTTCCTTCATTGTTCCCACGTCCATCGCACCCAAAAGAATTTGAGTTGCATGCCTTGGACATAGTAAGGGCCTTACGAGTGTATTTAGCTGCTACAGCTTCCTTTCGGAAGTCTGATTCCTTGTTTGTGCTGACAGAGGGTCCACGCAAGGGTTTGGCGGCCTCGTCGGCTACTGTCTCTCGTTGGATTAAACAGACCGTGACCCACGCATATTCTGTTCGGGGCAAGGTTCCCCCTTTTCCGGTCGCGGCTCAATGTACCCGGGCTGTTAGCACTTCCTGGGCTTTCAGACACCAGGCCTCGGTGTCACAGGTGTGCAAGATGTCCACTTGGGCCTCGGTACACACTTTCACTAAGTTTTATAAGATTGATGTATTCGCATCTTCGGATGCTGCTTTTAGCCGCAAAGTTTTGCAGGCAGCAGTGTAGGCGCGTCTGGCGCCTCCTTAGAGGTTCTGTTGGGTACAGTTGTTGTTTACCCACCCCTCTTTTTTCACACAACTTTGGGGCATCCCCACAAGTCAATGAAGAGCTGCGCCTGTCAGTGAACGTAGGAGAAAAGGGGATTTTATTAAAACTTACCGTAAAATCCTTTTCTCCGAGTTCACTGACACTCAGCACCCACCCCTCTGCGCTCTGTTTTCGGTACGGCTTGTATACGAACTGATGAGCTATGCTATGTGGAGGGTTTATGTGGGAAGAGAGCACGGCCCCGTGGGAGGGGCCAGCTGTTCTTTTTCCTGCCTAGTTATCTCCTAGTGGGACAATCCTAAACCCACAAGTCAATGAAGAGCTGCGTCTGTCAGTGAACTCGGAGAAAAGGATTTTACGGTAAGTTTTAATAAAATAGTTAGA